>JAWQFJ010010755.1:0-2500 GCA_034096865.1 Theodoxus fluviatilis
GACTGTGGCGCATTATGTTGGAGATACGCTGGGGCCAAACCATTAAAACATTTACAGTTCATGACGGCCTGCTTAAACTTGACTCTGTCCAACACAGGGAGTCAGCCAGTGGAGGGATTTCAACACTGGAGTGACGTGTCATCGCTTCCTGGTCCCTGGGATGGCTCTGGCGGCTGCAATCTGCAGCTTCTGCAGCTTCTGCAGTTTTGTCATCAGAGTTTGAGGGACTTCCGCCAGAAGAGAGTTGCAGAAGTCTAGGCAGGACACTCTCACGGCAGAGACGAGAGTCACACCTTCAAAAAGACGAGAGCATGTCAAAATGTCTCTTTCACGTGCTTTCCTATGTTTTGCTATTCATTTTGATTGGATCGTTCTAATTTTCTTGCTGTTTCGGGAGATGTGATGATGAGTATTCACTCTCATGTAGAGTGAAGACTTGTGACGACCTTGAAACAAGATAGAGCTTCACAAACTTATTGTGCTCTTTTCATCAAACGCTTAGCATCTGTAAAGAGCTTGTTTAGGTGTGTACATCACACAGTCGAAATCAGCTATTGACGACAACTGCTGACGTGAAACATAGAGAAGGAAAAAAGGCGCTGTATGATGTTGTCTAGAAATAAATGTGGTTTAAAGTGCATGTATAACGTTCAACAAGACCATTTGCTGTGGTAAACTTTACCTTAACGAGGAAACTGGAAGTACAAGACAAAGTGTCATGCAAGAAGGTAAAAGTACTGGATTTTTGTTGCATCTGATTGGCCATATCTAGGGCTCACACTCCCTCACGGGCACATGATGCCAAGCACAGGGACAGGTAGAAGACTCACAGCCAGGTACCAACACCCTCTCCACACCCTGCAGAACATTTCAACCGCGACCTGCTTGTGTATGCATCAAAGTGTGATCACATAACAGTGCCGTTTCACTATCCAAGTGTGTGAATTACTGTATGTTGCTTCTCCTTCAACAAATATTATTTATTTTGTCCTATACATCGCCGTCCTAGCGCCACTGGTTTCAACGCACAAGTTTACCTGACGTGTCAAAATGTAAGAAATGGACGATATGCCATGAACTTTGATGAGGAGTTTTTGTACAGCGCAGAATGATCTGGAATCGAGCGGAATTTTCCATAGCGTTTTGGAGGCTTGCGTTACGTAATAATAAGGCATCACAAATAAGAGTTGCGTCCCTTCGCAAACAACAGTCCCTACTATTTCCGGCTTGTGCTTCTAGCTGCAAAAGTCACTACCGACAAATCATGCATCCTACATTAGAAAACAATTGCAATACTTTCGAAGGAGAAGAAAAGAACATTGTCTCAAAGCAAAATAAAACTCATTGAGAGGTGAATGATTAAAACTATCACTGTGGATTTGGGGTTGCGAGTTCTGAGTCGCTGGAGTTATTTCCCTTGCTAACAACAGTAACGTACGAATCGCGTTGAACAGCGGTTATCCATTTCCTGCAAAGTTCAGGGTTGCTGGGGAATAAATGTACCCCAGCACATTTCTTCCCACAATAAGGAACAGCTAAACAGCCTGATCGGGACATTAATAAATCAGCTTGAGATGGAAATAAGTGTGCAGAGACAGCAAACGTTATCATGTTACCGGAAAACGCGAGAGCCGAAAGTTCAGTAAGTAATGTAACTTACTCACCTTTACACACACACACACACACACACACACACACACACACACACACACACACACACACACACACACACACACACACACACACATTCTCGCTGCTTCTGATCAATACATACACTGATTGAATCTGTTTTTGCTGCAATGTCTCAAGCAGATTGTTCTCTGGTTTTCTCGTCTGTCCGTCTTCTAGAAGTGTCTGCAGTGAGGAGCATTCAGCGTGGCTGAGACTAGTGAATGAAAGGCTTGTTCAGGAGTACAAATCGCTTCATGTTGGCAATTGAGCGCTCTTTGCCTCTCCTGAACACCTACAGATTTAGGGCAGTGCTTCACTTGTTAAAGGGGAGGTAAATCTTCTGCGTCCCATAATGTGTTGCTAGACGCTAAGAAAGTGTTTTATTTGCCACATACATCGTTTATGTATGTTTGTATCTATAATGTACTTATATTGCGCGCACTTCCAGCCCAAAGACTGCTCAGTGGCGCATGCACCACACAAAAAATGTCACGAATTTTCCATGGTTCTAGGATGTCCCTAGTATAGGGGTCGACTAGGATCCCCTAGTCAGCAAGACGCGCTTGGCGGAAAAAGCACGTCTTGAGGCTTCCTCTGAAATTCTTCTGCTTTGGCTCCTGACGCAATGCCTCTGGCAGTTGATTCCATAGGACTGGTGTAGCAGAGCGGAAAGCTCGATCCCCCGACGAAGACCTTGTCGGTGGCACCCTGAGGAGATGAGAAGCACCAGACCTCAGATTTCTAGGGGGGCTGTGTCGGGAAAGCAGCTGCTGCAGGTACAATGGGGCGGTAGGAATGGTCTGGCAGCACTCGAAGGTATTAGTGAGGA
>JAWQFJ010010755.1:7500-19800 GCA_034096865.1 Theodoxus fluviatilis
CCCCGAGGAAGAGCCCCCGTCAACAAATGTTTCGGCCCTTTACACTTCCTGACGCTCTCGGGGTGAGGGCCACACCTGCTTATAGCTCCAGGTGCCCCTTTGCTATCTTCATCTCTTTGCACGCCCTGCGAGCATCATGGGACAGAAGCTGCCTGCTTCCGCTACTGTTGGACGGTAGAGCTCCACGGTTATAGATTAATGTTATAAATCCTGAGATATTGTTATAAATTAGGATTGAGGATGGGGCTTGCAGGCTACGTCATGGAAGAGTGATGTGAACGTATGTTCAAAATGGACAGCTGCCTTGCCACTCCATCAAAAAAGATAACATTTATAATACGGAATAGCACAGAGAAAAATTTTGTTTTTAGTTTAACTGGTCTTTCTTTATGTACATCTTTAAAAAAATTCAGAGATGAGATTATTCTTAATGGAGAGAATGGTATATCTATTTTGTGCACATCATTACGTTTGTACATTTATCATATTTTCATTAAGGAGGCCAGATTGAGACTGCACACATTTAAGTGTTGTGTATGTTGATGTTTTAAGAATTGCTATGTATATAGCACATTAGATATATCTGAACTTTAAAATTAATATTTGTCGCTGAAAACAATTTTTTTTCAAACTGAAAAAAAAAGTGTTTACATTTGGGACGGCACGCAGTTTGTTGCTTTTTTTTCTCTCTCTCTCTCATTCGAAAAAACGTTTGAGGTTGGCAGGAAATACATGGAGTCAATCGGGTTACCATAATCACGAGCGCTCTGGGGGTGGGAGTGGGAGGGTGGATATTTTCACCTAATAGAACATTTACACGGTGATCATGAAAGAACGCAAAACAACGCTCTGTATGAAATACAGACTAGCAGACATTCTTGGGGATTCTGTAAGGGGCAAGCCAGGCAAAAAATAATGAGGCAAAATATTAGTTACGTCTATAAATTGGTAATGCAGACATATTTTGTCATGGACCTTCGTAGCTAAAAGGTCAATACCTCTCTTTCGAGAAGAGACGAGGCTGTCTTCTGTCATTCTTGGATCGGCCATTCTTTTTGTAAGCCATTCTTATTTGTTGCGGTCTAAGCCTCCACAGAGCGCCTCCCCTGCAGATGCAGTCTGACAGTGAGACACTCTGGTGGGGTGGCACCGCTGTAGCGTCGCCAGGCAAACAGTTTTAAAGTCAACTTCCCTCTGCGATATACTTAAACATCCTTTGTATGTGAGAAGATTATGAAACTGTTATAGGTCTCTGTGCTAAAGTTTGTAGTGTAGTTTAGAAACTTTTAAATATTCATTTTTTTGCTTCTATGTTGTAACAATGTTTTTAACTTGAATTTCTTAAACCCTTTTGAAGGAATATTTGATCAGCATTTGTTGGCCTTACATAGTTTTTACAGACTGATAGACCGTTAAGTCAAATTCATCAATTCATTCAGCCCAGTGGTCAGTGCACCAGGATGTCCACCAGGAGGTCGGGAGTTCGCTTTCTGCCTGAGGTCGGAAACTTGTTATGTCTGCCCCGTGCAGTATGTATGGCTTATTATGAAAATCCTCCCATGTGTTTTTCTTTTTTATTCCCGGACATTACATATTTCAAGACATGCTGTTTGTCATGACTGTAGGTAGATTTGTATGCATCCTTATAACACACCTTTCTCACACCGAGACATGCTCAAGGAGCCGACAATTAAAACTGAAATAAGTGGGGGTTTTAATCTCTTTTCAGTACTTGGAAGACTTTTTCTCAGTCCTTCCGGAATTGTGTTCCAGAGGCTTGAGCATTTGAAAGAGAAGGATCTACACTCATGTCTCTTCAATTTTCGAGTTTGCACGTGACTGTTTGGTTGCTTGTTTTCTTCGTGAATCCACACAAATGATCACACCGTATAGATCGCTAATGTCCCCTTCTTTATGATGGTGATTTTTAAAAATACAGTCTGCAAACAGGGCTTTGATCTGACCTACCGTCTGGCTCTTTTTCAGGTTGAAACCTGAGGCGTGTTCAGGAGGGCGAGGATCGCGATCTCACGCGTGCACTCGCCAAGCTTCCCTCCTGAACAGCGGCTTGTTCAGGAGGCGCAGCGCTGCAAAGCGCCGAATCACATGTAGCTTTGCAGCGCTACGCGTCCTGAACAAGCCGTTTCACGGCGCAAGCGCTGCTCAGCTCGCGCGAACTCACTGAGTACTCGTCGCCTTCTGAACACGCCTCTGCAGGCGGTTGCTGGACACTGCTTGAGGCGACAAAGTCTGCATTTGCAGAGGAATGGTCTCCAAGGGAGATTGCTACAAAGCTGTCGATGCTAAGTGCAGATCATGCAGTCAGTGACACTGTCACTGACAGTGCACTCTGGATCAGAGCACCATCAATGCTTCTATCTGTCAATTAATGCATACAGTAGTCTTGTAGCTTTCCCGTGCAGAAAAATAATGAACGAACTTAAAAATGATTTTAAGGAAATGAACAAAAATCGAAGAGACCAATCACGTCAGAACAGGAGTTTTAACACACAGAATTTTGAACTTGAAAATGACACGTGTCTGACCCATTTTTGGGGTCAAATTCAAAGCGGCGGTGACGTCACCCCGTAGAAAGTACGTCATACTCTTCGAAGCTTGTGTAGGAATGCTCTAAAGTTTATTCTTCTGTTCGCCTGCAACAAGTCACAGACGACAGATTTGCTTGCAAACGACCGACCCTGGAATGCAAGAAGGACATTTGATGGAATCTCGTTTCCCACTTGCAAGAAATTAGAAGGGACGGAGACTTCCCTCTTCCTACGACGGCGAGGAACGTGTTGCAGTGTTTTGAGCGGCAACCTCCTCCCTCTTTCCTAACGAATGATCGACAGCGACTTTACTTTGAATTTTGAATTGACCTTGGTCTGAACTGAAAAAGGAGAAGGTAGGTATGTCAGTGAGGCCATTTTGACGTCTGCGCAGAAGCGGGTAAAGTGTGTTCCTTTTTTGGGTGGGCTTGCCAAACCGTGTCAACTAATAAGGCTTCTAGTGAGTTATCTATAGCTTGGTTGTCAACCAAATTTGGTGACAACAAAGTATACGATAAGATGAAGAGACGTTTTTTGACTCACATGCGAAGCAAAAGTGAGTCTATGTACTCACCCGTTTCGTCCATCCGGGCGTCCGGGCGTCCGGGCGTCCGTGCGTCCGAAAACTTTAACGTTGAATTTTTCTCAGAGACTATTAAGTCTATCAATACCAAATGTGGCATGATGGTGTATGATGACAAGGCCTCAAAAAACATACATAGTGACTTGACATTGCTTCAAGGTCAAGGTCGCAGGGGCCATAAATGTTGTCTAAAAAACAGCCATTCTTCACAATTTCTCAATTTTCTCTGAAGTTTTTGAGATTGGATACCTGACCTATATATGGTATATAGGGCAAAGTAAGCCCTATCTTTTGATACCAGTTTGGTTGACCTTGCTTCAAGGTCAAGGTCATAGGAGCTCTTCAAAGTTGGATTGTATACATATTTTGAAGCGACCTTGCCCCTGAACTATGGAAGATAACTCTTCCAAACTTCATAACATTGTAGTACACATGTTATACTTTCATCATGAGACACATTTGGCTACATATCATCAAGGTCAAGGTCACTTTGACCCTTATGAAATGTGACCAAAATGGGGTAGTGAACCACTAAAAGTGACTATATCTCATGGTAGAAAGTGCCAATAAGCACCATTGTGCTTCCTATGTCTTGAATTAACAGCTTAGTGTTGCATGACCTTGATGACCTTGATCTTGGGTCAAGGTCACATGTATTTTGGTAGGAAAAATGTGTAAAGCATTTCTTAGTTTAGTGTATGATGTCATTGCTAGGTGTAGTTAATTGGCCTTGACCTTGAAGGTCACCTGAAGGTCAAGGTCAAGCATGTGAGTCGTATGGGCTTTGCCCTTCTTGTTATTCGTAGCGCTCTCTCCCGGAAGGGAAAAGAAGAAGAATAGTGGCAAAATCAGCTCTTCAAAAGGTATGATAACATTTCTTACAACAGTTACAAAGGACGTCCAAAGTAATAAACGTCGATAGATTACCATTTCAAGATAATTTTTGCCAAGTTTCGTTGGTCTGAGTTGTTTAGATCAGTAGAAATTTACGTTATGCGGATGATCGTGTGGCAGCCATTTCTTATTTTGACCGGTTTTCGGGTGATGACAAGACTGAATTTATTAGCATTTTGACTGTTGTTTTCAAAAAATAAACACGTGGATGTGGTTAAATGGGCATCTTTGTGATTGTTTCTGGGCATTTACAGTGGCTCTAATCCTTGTTTTAGTGATAAAACTGTTTTGGTGATCAACAGGTACACAGAGGTTCTTGTCACGTGACCAAATCGCAGTATTTTGATTGGCGGATTAGGTCTTTGCTGTCTGCTACATCGTGTATGTTGTGGTTTGTTTTGTTGTTTGTTTCCAGGCCCAGTATTTTTCCGTCTGTCAACACTTGGTTAGATCATCTGCATGATATAAGAAGCCCACCTGCCAAGTTGTGCGATAATTGAGCAAAAACCAACGGAGTTCTGGCCATTTGTAATACAAAACAGAGAAATTTGGGAACACTTTTCTTCACAAATATGTTAATCCTTCAAATAAACGTCATTAAAAAAAATATTAACCGATTTTAAAATGGGTTTTTTCCTACAATTTTTATACTTTTTAGTGCTTTTTGACTCACATGCGAAGCAAAAGTGAGTCTATGTACTCACCCTTTTCGTCCGTCCGGGCGTGCGGTCCGGGTGTCCCGTCCGGGCGTCCGGGCGTCTGAAAACTTTAACGTTGGATTTTTCTCAGAGACTATTAAGTCTATCAATACCAAATGTGGCATGATAGTGTAGGATGACAAGGCCTCAAAAAACATACATACTGACTTAACCTTGCTTCAAGGTCAAGGTCGCAGGGGCCATAAATGTTGTCTAAAAAACAGTCATTTTTCACAATTTCTCAATTTGCTCTGAAGTTTTTGAGATTGGATACCTCACCTATATATGGTATATAGGGCAAAGTAAGCCCTATCTTTTGATACCAGTTTGGTTGACCTTGCGTCAAGGTCAAGGTCACAGGAGCTCTTCAAAGTTGGATTGTATACATATTTTGAAGTGACCCTGACCCTGAACTATGGAAGATAACTGTTTCAAACTTCATAATTATGTGGGGCACATGTTATTCTTTCATCATGAGACACATTTGGTCACATATCATCAAGGTCAAGGTCACTTTGACCCTTATGAAATGTGACCAAAATGGGGTAGTGAACCACTAAAAGTGACCATATCTCATGGTAGAAAGTGCCAATAATCACCATTGTGCTTCCTATGTCTTGAATTAACAGCTTTGTGTTGCATGACCTTGGATGACCTTGACCTTGCTCTTAGTGTATGATGTCATTGGTAGGTTTAGTTGTTTGACCTTGAAGGTCACCTGAAGGTCAAGGTAATATAAAGGTCAAGGTCAAGCATGTGAGTCTTATGGGCTTTGCCCTTCTTGTTAATGGTGTATTTGAATCCTCCACCACCCCAAAACAATTTCATTGTGACATACCTAGAGAAGGAGATGACGACGACGGACAGAATTCGGACGAAGCGCGGAGTGATGGAGAAGATGAAGCAGAACAACCCGGGCTGGAACACCTCCTCAGGAAGCTCGTCCACCGGACACGCCAGCTCCATGGCGGGCTCAGTCCACAATTCCATGCACAGCCTGAAGAGTCTGGGCTCCAGGACAACCAGTCTTGCCAAGTAAGCGACGTCTTTTTTGGCCTTTGTCTGCTGCCTATGGTTTTGTCGTCTGTCTTTGGTTTTGTCTGCTGTCTATGGATGTGTCGTGTGCCTATGGTTTTGTCTTCTGTCTATGGTTGTCTCTGAGGTCTTCCTTTAATTGCATTTTTTAATAAGGGAAAGTATGTTGTGGCCTTGTATGGCCTTCACGGCTGATGAACCCTTGGGCTCCATCCACCTATTCTTTAGTGTTTTGTAAATGACAGGGAAATTGAGGTGTGAAATTTTCCCCTATCACCCATTATGAGTCTTCATGTTTGAAGGCTCTTCGCAGCCTTGCTGGCTGGTGGGCAGTGAGACTCGATTTAATTGATTTCATGTCACTGGTTAGATGGACTGTATAAGAACTCACTGTTGAGAAGAGTTTTAATTCTTTGTTAAAGATGGGTGTTTCTTAATGTTGTGGCCTTATATAGCCTACAAGGCTGATAGGCCCTTAAACTCCATCCATCCATCCATCCATCGTGTGTCTATGGTTGCGTCATGTCTTTGGTTGTTTCGTGTGTCTATGGTTGTGTCGAGTGTCTATGGTTGTGTCTTCTGTCTATGGTTGTGTCGTGTGTCTATGGTTGTGTCTGCTGTCTTTGGTTGTGTCGAGTGTCTATGGTTGTGTCTTCTGTCTATGGTTGTGTCTGCTGTCTTTGGTTGTGTCGAGTGCCTATGGTTGTGTCTTCTGTCTATGGTTGTGTCGTGTGTCTATGGTTGTGTCTTCCGTCTATGGTTGTGTCTTGTGTCTATGGTTGTGTCGAGTGTTTATGATTGTGTCTTGTGTCTATGGTTGTGTCTGCTGTCTTTGGTTGTGTCGTGTGTCTATGGTTGTGTCTTCTGTCAATGGTTGTGTCGTGTGTTTACGGTTGTGTCGTGTGTCTAAGGTTGTGTCTGCTGTCTTTAGTTGTGTCATGTGTCTATGGTTGTATCTTCTGTCTATGGTTGTGTCGAGTGTCTATGGTTGTGTCTTCTGTCTATGGTTGTGTCGTGTGTCTATGGTTGTGTCTTCTGTCTATGGTTGTGTCTTGTGTCTATGGTTGTGTCGAGTGTCTATGATTGTGTCTTGTGTCTATGGTTGTGTCTGCTGTCTTTGGTTGTGTCGTGTGTCTATGGTTGTGTCTTCTGTCAATGGTTGTGTCGTGTGTTTACGGTTGTGTCGTGTGTCTAAGGTTGTGTCTGCTGTCTTTGGTTGTGTCATGTGTCTATGGTTGTGTCTTCTGTCTATGGTTGTGTCGAGTGTCTATGATTGTGTCTTCTGTCTATGGTTGTGTCGTGTGTCTATGGTTGTGTCTTCTGTCTTTGGTTGTGTCATGTGTCTATAGTTGTGTCTTGTGTCTATGGTTGTGTCGTGTGTCTATGGTTGTGTCGTGTATCTAAGGTTGTGTCTGCTGTCTTTGGTTGTGCCATGTGTCTATGGTTGTGTCGCGTGTCTATGGTTGTGTCTTGTGTCTATGGTTGTGTCGTGTGTCTATGGTTGTGTCGTGTGTCTATGGTTGTGTCGTGTGTCTATGGTTGTGTCTTGTGTCTATGGTTGTGTCTTGTGTCTATGGTTGTGTCTTCTGTCTGTGGTTGTGTCTTGTGTCTATGGTTGTGTCTTGTGTCTGTGGTTGTGTCTTGTGTCTATGGTTGTGTCTTCTGCCTATGGTTGTGTCTTTTGTCAATGGTTGTGTCTTGTGTCTATGTTTGTGTCTTGTGTCTATGGTTGTGTCTTGTGTCTATGGTTGTGTCTTGTGTCTATGGTTGTGTCTTTAGTCATTGGTCTTGTCTTAAGCTTTTTCTTCCGCCTTTGGTTTTGTCTTCCGTCTTTGGTTTTGCCTTGTGTCTTTGGTTATGTCTGCTAAATTTTAGCTATGGTTTCTGGGGGTTTTTTCTAGCGTTTTTATGTTTTGTCTCTGGCTTCTAATGTTGGTCTCTGTCTCCCGTCTTTTGTCTTCATTTTTGACTCACATGCGAAGCAAAAGTGAGTCTATGTACTGAGCTGTGTCGTCCGTCCGTCCGGGCGTCCGGGCGTCCGTCCGTCCGTCCGGGCGTCCGTAAAAAACTTAAACGTTGGATTTTTCTCGGAGACTATTAAGTCTATCAACACCAAATGTGGCATGATGGTGTATGATGACAAGGCCTCAAAAAACATACATACTGACTTGACCTTGCTTCAAGGTCAAGGTCACAGGAGCCATAAATGTGGTCTCAAAAACAGTCATTTTTCACATTTTCCCCATTTTCTCCCACGTTATTGAGAATGGCGACCTTAGCTACAAGTGGTATATAGGTCAAAGCAAGCACTATCTTTTGATACCAGTTTGGTTGACCTTGCTTCAAGGTCAAGGTCACAGGAGCTCTTCAAAGTTGGATTGTATACATATTTTGAAGTGACCTTGACCCTGAACTATGGAAGATAACTGTTTCAAACTTAATAATTATGTGGGGCACATGTGATACTTTCATCATGAGACACATTTGGTCACATATCATCAAGGTCAAGGTCACTTTGACCCTTATGAAATGTGACCAAAATGGGGTAGTGAACCACTAAAAGTGACTATATCTCATGGTAGAAAGTGCCAATAAGCACCATTGTGCTTCCTATGTCTTGAATTAACAGCTTTGTGTTGCATGACCTTGGATGACCTTGACCTTGGGTCAAGGTCACATGTATTTTGGTAGGAAAAATGTGTAAAGCATTTCTTTGTGTATGATGTCATTGGTAGGTTTAGTTGTTTGACCTTGACCTTGAAGGTCACCTGAAGTTCAAGGTCATATGAAGGTCAAGGTCAAGCATGTGAGTCGTATGGGCTTTGCCCTTCTTGTATAATCTATGGGATCTTACTTTCGTTTCTGCCTCGTGTCTCTGGGTTTCTTCCTTCTCTCTTTGTCATTTGTCTTTGTTCTACATCTACTGTCTTTCTTCTTTGTCAAACAAATCATAAATAGAGCCTCACAGGTTCAAACGGTAATTACCGTATGAGTGTCAAGCGGTTTTTACACAGTTCAAACAAGATCTCGCCTGGTCACCGCGAAATGCTTGTTCAAAGCTATCGGTGTCGTTATTGTGCAAGGCGTACTCATGTGGTGGCCATGCATGCCAAGTTCCTCCTTCGAAACTTGCTCCTTGAGCGCGCACAATGGCCTGCTTCAACACTGCACTGTTCCTCCATGATATGTTCTTACCTGGAACTCTTGCTCTTAACATGGGTATTCGCGTTCATTCCCCACTCTCCTTAATACACTACCCAACCCCAACACTCACCCACTCCTCATATCTCACTGTCTCTGTCGCTCTCTCCCTCTCTCTCTCTCTCTCTCTCTCTCTCTCTCTCTCTCTCTCTCTCTCTCTCTCTCTCTCTCTCCCTCCCTCCCTCCCTCCCTCCCTCCCCTCCCTCCCTCCCTCCCTCGCTCTTCTCAAAGGAGTTAGCCAGGAAGCAGCTTGATGGTTGTCATGGTGACTGACGAGACGCCCGCCATCTTTGGCGCGTTAATCATGGCGCGGGCCCTGGCTGTGTGCACGACACTCAAGCCGGCGAGCTACAAGGGAAAGCATTGCCTCAGATTGATCCAGTGTCGTTTGTACAGCTCTCGGTATGCTAATTGTAAAGGTCGGTTTTCTGTCTCCCTTGCGTCATGTCTCCCACCCACTCCACGGCCAACTGGCCTCCCCCCCTCCCCCCTCTCTCTCTCTCTCTCTCTCTCTCTCTCTCTCTCTCTCTCTCTCTCTCTCTCTCTCTCTCTCTCTCTCTCTCTCCTTCTCTCTCTCTCTCTCTCTCCTCCCTCCCCTCTCCCTCCCCCCTCTCTCTCTCTCTCTCTTTCTCTCTCTCTCTCTCTCTCTCTCTCTGTGTGTGAGAATCTCTCTCTCTCTCTCTCTCTCTCTCTCTCTCTCTCTCTCTCTCTATATATATATATATATATATAATATATATATATATATATATATATATATATATATATATATATATATATATCAGGGACGTGTTCATACGCTTTCGCCTCGACATTAAGTGCCTAATAACAAATCAACGCTACTGTGACAGAGAAGCGAGAAATCTGACTTGTCCATTTTGTAATGAAACCGAAGACAAAAAACCTTTTCTGTTGGAATGCTTCAAATATATGGACCTCGGAAATAGAAACATCGCACGACATTTATGGACAAGAAAAGATTTTAGTTATCTTCTGAGAGGGACTAATTGCGGTCACAACTGGTGTATCATTGTATATATACCATGCTATGAAAATGAGAGAAAATGAGTCTGTCGGGAATTCACTATGAATGATGAACGCAAAACGATGTACAGGGCCGGTCAAATAGACAATTCATTTCTATGAATGGTATACATTGTGATTTATTCATAGGGCAGTCGGCCTACGAATAAAGTTCAGTACCGTTTAGTTCTCTCTCTCTCTCTCTCTCTCTCTCTCTCTCTCTCTCTCTCTCTCTCTCTCTCTCTCCTCTCGCTCTCTCTCTTTCTCTCGTTGTCTTTCTCGCTGTCGCTCGCTGTCTGTCGGTATTGCTATCTGTCTGTTTATTTATTTGTCGGTTTGCCAGCCTTCCTTTTTGTTTGTCTTTCCGTCCGTCTAACTTTTTGTCTTTTTGTTTGTCCGTCCATCCGTCCGTGTGTCTGTCTGTGTGTCTGTCTGTGTGTCTGTCTGTCTGTCTGTCTGTCTGTCTGTCTGTCTGTCTGTCTGTCTGTCTGTCTGTCTGTCTGTCTGTCTGTCTGTCTGTCTGTCTGTCTGTCTGTCTGTCTGTCTGTCTGTCTGTCTGTCTGTATGGGTGCCTGTTTGTCTGTGTGTGTGCCTGTCTGTATGTTTGTTTGTGTGTCTGTCTGTCTGTCTGTCTGTCTGTCTGTCTGTGTGCCTGTTTGTCTGTGTGTGTGCGTGTCTGTCTGTTTGTCTGTCTGTGTGTGTGTGTGTCTGTTTGTGTGTGTGTGTGTCTGTCTGTCTGTCTGTCTGTCTGTCCGTCTCTCTGTGTGTCTGTCTGTGTGTGTGTCTGTCTGTGTGTGTGTCTGTCTGTCCGTCTGTCTGTATGTCTCTCCCTCCCTCCCTCCCACCCTCCCTCCCACCCTCCCCCTCCATCCCCCTCCCTCCCCCTCCCTCCCCCTCCCTCCCCCTCCCTCCCCCTCCCTCCCCCTCCCCCTCCCTTCCCCTCCCTCCCTCCCTCCCTTCCTCCCTCCCTCCCTCCCTCCCACCCTCCCTCCCTCCCTCCCTCCCTCCCTCCCTCCCTCCCTCCCTCCCTCTCCAGTTGAACAGGTTTTTGTTTGGAGAGGAAGGAGAAGTAGTTGTCTAGTTGTTTGCGCTATTGATGATGTAAGAACACCTAGGGTAATGCTAAGCAGGAATCAATCTACCGTCCATTTCAGACATCGTCGTCGTTTCATTTTATCTCTCCTTACAGCTGTTTCTGTTCACGTCTTCCTCCTTTAAAGAGCAATGTCGTGCTATTTGTCACGAGAAAATGAAACACAATTTCATTCATTTATGTGGTTCAGCAAAGCTGTATTTGCGACAGTGTTTAGTGCGTAACTAAGGAAAAGATAACTCCGTTCCCAAGTTTCGGAGCTGCGCTCCAGCTAGCGACGTTGCAGAGGCTCGAGTCGTCTGCGTTGGGCGTCTCACTCTAACCAACACATCAACAAGAGCAAAAATGACTTCGTTTGGCAGGTAGGAACTTGAATCTTATCATCCAGTCATATTTTTATCCATTGCTCTTTCAAAAACATGCTTCATAAATACTTCGCATCAGGACGCTCGAATACCTTTAATGTTGTCGTCTGCTCGTTCGAGGTGCTCCAGTCTTTCCCGTTCATTGATCACTTGTGTGTCAGCCGGAGCATAGATACTACTGTGTCTCTCCCTCTAAAACGATAACGTTTCTTCTCCCCATGGAAAAGGCTTTCATTTTGTTGAAACCGCGCTTTGTGCAATCATTGACTATATTCCGTTCGTTCACAAATCAAAATTTGACTTAAATTCTTTGAGTGCAGAAAATTCTATACTTCGACATGAATGGTGCGCGGGCGAACGATTCACGCGTATTGCATTCCCGTGTACGAAAAGTGTGTGCGTATCGTGAAGCCTCTTTGATGTGTCTCTTACGGTTATGGGGATAAAAACCACGCAGCAGGCTGTGTAAAGGCAAGCTTTTGGGGCTATTCTTCACCGCCGCCAAGCCACTCTAAAAAGAGCCATTCTCACGCTCGCTATCTGAGACACAGGAGTTCCCTTCGACTTAAAACTTGGAATGGGATTAGATGTGGGCCAGGGTCAGGTCATGGTGGGGTTAAAAGAAATGGCGTTGCCATGGTAACCGGAAGTGGGCACAAACAAGATGGCCGCCGAAAACTCAAAGTGCTCCGATTTGACCAAAAATTTGGTGTGTGGGTTGGTCAAGTCAAATGATGAATATCTGTGAACAAAATTTTCGGTTACCAGTGTTACGTCACGAGAAAAACAAAATGGCGTCAGAGTAAACAATGGACGACTGTGTCGAAGCGGCGAAACCGCCTGAGACACAGGAGTTCCC
>JAWQFJ010010756.1:0-13416 GCA_034096865.1 Theodoxus fluviatilis
TACAAATTGCATACATTTACACAGAACTGTAATAATGTGAACACTTTCCAAACTGCAAATGGACAACGGAGGCAACGGTGACAATTAGAATTTATAATCCTCACTAGATCAGTGAGTTCTAATTCTCAAAGAGGTATCTATGGTTGTCTACCATCAACATTGCCTCATCTCGTCTTCGAAAAGCTTTATACAGGTACGTAGCAACACTTCTAATTGCATTGACATCATCACCTACGAATATGTCAAGGACAGGTTCACTAACACCCAATTGCAATAACGGTAATACGTACTTCTTTCGGAGATCGTATGTAGCTGGACAATGCAAAAGAAAATAAATTTCGTCTTCGTCTGTCTCCATGCATGATGGACAAACATTTGTGTGAGCTATTGGACTGTATCTATACTTATGTTCAAATAAATAACTAATTCCCATTCTGAAACGTACCCAGGCATCTCTAAATAATTTCTTGTCTAATGCATAGAGATATGGTTCTATACCATGTTCTATTATTACTAATTTGTAGAAGGAATATCTCGTACTTTGCTGTACACAATTTATCCAGTCGTTCTTATAGCATTCAATCAATCTACTTTTCAGCTGCCTTATAAACGTAGTTTCATTTTGTACCATTTAATCCTCACATTCCCTTCTAAACTCGTGTTTTAACAATATCATTTTTATGCCTGTTGCCCAGTTATGTTTTGCATCTCCCGTGTTAAGCATGGTCATGTGTACTTGGTAAGGATATTTGTTAGGGTCCATTCTAGGCAGTTTGACCCAATATTTGACTGAGCGTATCTGAGCATTTATGTCTAATGGATATCTGCTTGCATCACCATATATCTTCAAATTTGGCATTTTAGAGGCAACATTCAGAAACCACTTCAACATGTACATATGAACAGTTTCGAAACGTGTACAATCATTAGTGCCCCATATTTCTGACCCGTACAGTAGCATTGGCTGTATTTGAGCGTCAAAAATCTTATACAATATATCCGGTGTAACAACGGCAAGTTTCCTCAAGGTTCTTTGCATTTGGATTGACGCCGCTTTGGCTGTGGCGACCAACTCCGACAGCATTGTACTTGTACATATTCTAGTAGATAAGGTAACTCCAAGATATTTATATTTAGAGACAACCTCTAGTTTACTGTCACCCATCATCCATTTTTCTCGGGAAGCAACGTACCCTCCATTTCGAAAGATAACCGTTGTTTATCCGTATTAATCATCAGTCCTAATCTATCAGCGGCGTTCTTAAGATTATTGATCTGATTCTGCAGACCTATTACGGTATCAGATAAAAGCACACTGTCATGCACAAACAATAACAAAAATAGGTCTGCACCATTTGGTTATAATTGTACTCTGTTTTCCCTTTGCAATCACTTCAAAACTGAAGTGTGACAAGGTAGGAAAATAGTAGAGGAGACATTTTGCATCCCTGTTTGTCCCCGGTGACAATTAAAGGACCCGTACGCCTGACCCTGGCATCTGACACTACATATCAGCGTTTTATATACTGCCTTCAGCATCTGGATCATTTTACCCCTGACCCCATTACCTTCCAAAACTCTCCAAAGCGCTCGTCTGTCTACAGTGTCGAACGCCTTTTGGAAATAAACAAATAAAACGTACAACTTCTTGTTACGGTTGTGGTACCGTTGCACAATGTAATATAACACATATATATTGTCAATTGTCGAGTAGCCCCTTCTACACCCAGCTTGCTCCTCACCAATAAGATCATTCTTATCCGCCCATGCCTGCAGTCTAGTATTCAGAATATGCAGGAATGTTTTGCTGAAGATGCTAGTCAGAGAGATCCCTCTATAGTTATCGGGAACAGCTAAGGAACCTTTCTTATGAATGGGTACTATCAAGGAATGGGACCAAATAGTAGGAAACAGGCCTTGTTCGAATATGGAATTGAACAACTTTAGTAAGTAGGGCATAATAGTTGGTAGAGAACATTGTAGCATTTCGCACTTTATACCGTCCGTCTCGCTGATTTTTTCCTCTTAAGATGTTTAACGGCATCAGTTATTTCAGACTGGGTTATTTTGGAATTCAGGGTACTATCATCAGTAATACTGATCGACTTGCTGATGTGAATTTCACACTCATTGGCGTTGTTCGCAAACGCTAAGACATTCTGGAAATGTTGCACCCAAGTCTCTGGATCGATACTGGATATTGCATTGTATCTACGAAGGGATCTAACTTGCTTCCAAAACAACTAGGAATCTCTTATGCTGCCAATCAAACCTTGCCTATAGTTGTTTTTCTTTTTCTTTTTTATTAGCTGCTTATAGTCATTCCTGCACCTAAGGTAAACAGCTCTGTCCTGATCAGAATGCGAGCGGAGGAATGCACGCAAGTATTTACTGGTTTGCTTTTTAGTTGCTGAACATTCTTTGTCGAACCACCTGCAACCTTGCACGTGCGAATAAGGCCTGCAACGTCTCTGCATGAACTCAGCGGCATTCACATGACTTGTCGTAATATTTACAGTAGTACTATTCAGGTCTACTGTATCACTGTCACCACTCACGACATCCAAGCTACTAAAGGCCTTCGCACACGAGGCAACCAAAGTCTCTTGCCACGTTGCTTGCGGCCGGTTGCTTGCCATGTGGCAGGCAATGCTGGTGACTGAGCTCGCACACACTTCCACCGTGACCTTTCACCACTCGCCACGTTGTATTTATGGAAGCGTATTAATTCCCGCGCTTGCACTCAAGACGCTCTGCATCTCTCCCCCGAAGGCTTGCCCCAGCATGACTGAAACTTAGAGTGACGATGGCGACAGTACTTCGTCATCTAATGATGATGTTGCAGCTGCTGCTGCAATACTTATAATTGCCGAGCAAAGTAAAAAGAGAAAAAGATCGTGTTGGTCTCGTGAATGGTTGACAAAACGACCAAGGCATGGTGCCTACTCGTGTCTGCTACAAGAGCTCCTCAACGAGGATCTCAAGGCAACAAGAACTTTCCTTCGAATGAGCAATGAACATTTTCAGGAATTGTTGCAACTGGTTGGGCCTCAATTAATTAATCAATTTAATCTGAACAGTATCGTATTCGTGGTATCAGACAAAACTAGCTTTGTACACAATGTCAACATATGCTTCGGCGTGTAGATGCGTCGACCTCCATTTACATTTTTAAAATGTAGGAGCTTTCACGACCTGTTGATGCATTCAACTTACAGCTTTGATAAATTAATGCTGTTCATGGCTTACATTTTCTTTGGATGGGGTTTCTGGTATCCCCAAATTCAGCGTTTTCTGTGCTAAGCGAAGACATGTCCGCCATTCAATGTGCAATAGTCGCGAGAACGAGGCTTTACAGTCGCCCGGTGATTGGTGGATTCACAGAGAGTGGCACGCCACTGCCTCCAAAACTAGAACAGATTTAAACACGAGCAACTCTGTTCCTGGTGGCGTGGAAAGTTGCTTGGAATGCCAGTTGCTTTCAACCGACATCGCACACGAAGCAATGTATGGCAAGCAATCAAGTTGCTGGAATGGAGTTGCCTCGTGTGCGAAGGCCATAATTAGCGAGGAACGTAGGCAACGCCTAACCCTCGCGATTCTCTCGAGATTTTGGGCCAAACAAACACACCCCTGTTCTCGATGATTCTAGAAAGCCTCCAACATGTACATAAGGCGGGGTGGCGTAAGAGAGCGCGTGACAGAAAAGAAAATGCGCGAGTGCGAAAACGCCTTCATAAGGACTAGAGTCCTCTATGGAATCTAGTTCCGAGAGTAAGAGCGTGGACAACACGCATGACGAGAGGCACGTAAAAGTGCGACAGAAGCTACGCGTAAGAGCACGGATAACAGAGATGTGTGCTCCGAGATCCAGTCTCGAGAGTGAAGTTATTTTGGTAATGCTGATTACTGACTGTATCGCTGTGTATCGACCAGTGCGTGAATAGAGTTTTATCGAAAACGACCACCGGATTTCCTGGACTTCGACTTCCCGGCGCAAGCACAGACAGGACTTTACGAAGGACACTAGTAGCAACATCGCCTTTGGCGTGAAATTTGCGAGCCAGTCTGCATCCACTTTCTCAGTGTAGAGAGCAGTAGTTGTTTCATCCACACGTATTCATGCTGCGGGTAAACACAAAAACTAATATATATATGTGCACCATAAGAGAACTGCACCCAAACATGTACAAACTTAGCAGAAACTGCAAAATATAATATGCCTAGTAAACAATAAGTATACCCAACTCAAAACGCTGCTGTTTGAGAAAAAACAAGGCAGTCTCATTTCATGCATGCTTTGTATGAATACTAACGAAGAGTCTCAGGCTCTGTATGAAAAGGTAATCTATATTGAGTGTACACGCGAATTCATTGAAAGTCATCTTGACATTAGACACCCGCAGGATCGACTTAGTTGCAGTTGCTGTACAGAGTGCGTCAAAAGCATGACTCACGGCTGTGCTTACTGCGCTGAGGACCGAGTGACCTCATGAAATGCTGTGGCAAATGTCAATACACATGTGTGTATCCTTTGTGCGTGTGCATTTGCACAAGAAACAAGCAACATAATAAAGTTTCCATCGACAGCTGTTGCATGTGTTGGGGGGAAATTAATGTAGTTTCACAAGGATGTAGATACTCAGAAGAATTTTTACCATTGAGAATTACTTGGCCAGGCAGGTTGTTTGTAAAGTAATTCTCTTACATTGTATTAACCAAAAGGTGTGAAGAAAATCCGACACAAACAGAAAGTTTCGCAAGTCTTTTCAGTTCATGCTCATTACGTACCCCTCGACAATTTGACGTTTATACAATTTGGAGGAGGGTGAAGTTCATTTGGAACTTGTTCAAAGATTTGCTCAAAACACGCGCGAACGCACAGAGGGAGAGAGACAGACAGAGAGAGAGAGAGAGAGAGAGAGAGAGAGAGAGAGAGAGCAACGAACAAACGAATCCAAATTTATTGATTAGGCCACCGACCCATTTCAAAGGAGTTCGTTGTTCCATTGAAAATATAGCTTTTTTACAGTTCAATGATATTTACAGTCCCGAGACTAATCAATAAAGAAACTGTCTGACTCGACCAAATCCAATGCCTCTGATCTCCTTTAAATGATTTCGGCAATAAAATGCATACACGTCTGATCACAGAAGGGCTTTTATCTGAGTGCAGAGTGATGAGATCATTCCTGGAATTGCTTCCAAGATACCCCATGATATACTGTTGACGAATATCATACAAAGCAAGGCATTCCAGAATAAAGTGAATCTCGTCCTCCCTCATCTTTCTTTTTACATAATGGACACAGGGTTCATGCTGGGTCAGAGATATATCTGCATCTGGGATTGAACAAGTCACTAATCCCGAAACGGAAGCGGGTAAACACGCTATTGAATGCTTTCTTGTCAATGGCATGCAAATAACAATCTGGTTTGATGGCACACTTTAATTCTCTGTACAGTACATATCTGTTTCTTTGTTCTAGTTTTGATTGCCATTCAATACAAAATTTGTTAGGCAGTTAACCCTTTAGTGTTTTAAAAACAATTGCTCATTTGTAACAATTTGTCGCGAGCTGTCCCATACTCGTCCAAATTCATGTTCTATTAACATTTTCTGGGCACCAAAGAACCATGGAAAAACCTCACTATTACGCTGCATACTTACGCAGATTCGCCGAGGAAGTTTACTTTCTTCCATGTGAATGGCCTTCAGCCAGTATTTCACGCACCTTATGATTGCATTAACACACAGAGAATAACGACCACTCTCACCATAGACCATTACATTTGGGGTATGAGATGATACATTCAAAATATATTTCAAAGCAAACAAATGGACATTTTCAATTCTTCTACAATCGTCGACTCCCCACACCTACGCTCCATACAGCGAAATTGGTTGGACATGTGCATCAAATAGTCTAAAATATCCATCAGGAGTAACGTTAGATATTTTCTTCAGTGATCTGTGTATGAGATCAAGTCCAGCCTTCGCTCTGTTTGCAAGGTCGGCTTGCGTAATACTGGATGCTAGTTTCGTAGTGATCAAATTTCCAAAATATCTGTATTCATGAACAGTCTCCAGCTGAACATCACCGAAGTACTACTTTTCATGGGATGCCACATGGCCACTTATTCGATTTATGGTCACTTTCGATTTATGGGTATTCACCACTAGCCCTAATCTGTCTGCAACCTTAAAAAAACTTGAGCTGACTCTGAAGGCCGATCACAGTGTCAGATAGAAGAATTCCATTGTCGGCGAAAAGTAGAATGCATATGTCTGCCGTGTTTGGTATGAGCTGGATACCGTGTTTGGCATTATCAACTACCTCATCAGCAAGAGAGTTGATAAAGTAGGAAAACAAAAGTGGACTTAATTTACAGCCTTGCTTTAACCATACAAAACTATCGAAAAACTTAGATTGACCTTGACCCCGATTTCCTCTCTCGCAATACCGCACTGATTTGTACATTTCTTTTAGAATATGCAAAATTTTCCCGTTATTTCCATTCCTTTCCAATATCAACCATAGTACCTGTCTATTCACGATGTCAAAAGCCTTTTTGAAGTCCAGAAATCCCAATTACAATTTTTACGTGCAGTTAGACATTTCCTGACAATGTTACGCGAAACAAAAATATTGTCAACAGTAGAATTTCCCTTTCTAAAGCCTGCTTGATCCTCACGCAGCAGTCCATGCTCGTCTGCCCATCCTTGTAATCTGTCGTTTAATATATGTGCAAACACCTTGTCAAAAGTACTGGTCAATGCAATACCTCGATAATTGTCAGGCGACTCTTTGTCGCCATTCTTAAACAATAGTACAATGTATGATTTTGACAAAGATGAAAGGAAACCCCACTCATTCAGGGTTGCACGCAGCATCACCCTGACGATGTTTTCGTGGTTTCACACAAGCAGCGAACATTCCAATACGGCATCGACAGCTTTCAGCGTCGATACCCATGCTTGAGTAGACGCGAACACTGTTCACTCAGTCAAACACAACTATCACACGTAGCAAAAGTCACCAAAAATGTTCAAGTAAGTCAGGGCCATAAGTGTCAACTTACTTGCTACAACAACTGTGCTTTCCACATCACCTTGTTTGATGTAATGCTTCCCAATCAAACGCTGTCTCGATATAACAGTCCAAAAATGCAGAGCTCCCTCTGACACGTCCGCAAACGATGGCTGCACCGCCAAGATTTCAATGTATATATATATATATATATATATATATATATAGAGAGAGAGAGAGAGAGAGAGAGCGACAGACAGAGAGAGAGCGACAGAGAGAGAGAGAGAAAGAGAGAAAGAGAGGAACACAGAGAGAGAGACAGAGAAGAGAGAGAAAGAGAGAAAGCAACAGAGAGAGAGCGACATATAGAGAGAGAGAACAACAGAGAGAGAGAAGAGAGAGAGCAACAGAGAGAGAGAGAGAGAGAGAAAAGAGAGAGAGCGACAGAGAGAGCGAGAGCGACAGAGAGAGAGAGACAGAGAAGAGAGAGAAAGAGAGAGAGAGAAAAGAGAGAGAAAGAGAGAGAGAGAGCGACAGAGAGAGAGAGAGAGAAAGAGAGAGAGCAACAGAGAGAGAGAGAGAGAGAGAGAGAGAGAGAGAGAGAGAACGAGAACGAAAATTTTATTTTTGTTGGGCCACCGGCCCATCACAACTCAATCATAGTAATAGGCTTTGTCGGCCACAGCAATATTAGCTGCATCTTGTCTTCTCTTGAAAGCATGATATAAGTACATAGCAATCTGTGGTACAGCTATTGTCTCCTGGACTGACAGAATAGATTGTGCATCAACATTTGCTACATTTATCCAGTCACCGATAAACCTTTGCCTCAGATCCTCATATAATGGACATTCCATCAGAAAATGAATTTCAGTTTCTTCTGCTTCGTAGCAAGCTGGACACAAAAAGCATTATCGTTTTTTCCATATCTGAATTTGTGGACGAAAAGATTGCTAAAACCTGTGCGGAAACGAATGTATACATCACGAAATACCTTCTTGTCCAACACATACAGATAATTTTCTCTTATCCAGGTGGATTTGAACAATCTATAAAAAGCATACCTGGTACTTCCCTGAAGAGCATCAGACCACATACAGCAGTATTCAAGCTTGAGTCGACTCCTTAGCTCTTGTACAAACTCATTTTCTCTCTGTACATTCTGGGTTTCCCACACGTCTCCAAAACCGTATCTGTACAACAGTCTCTTAATCATGTATGCCCAATTTTCACCTTTGTCAGAAAGTAGCAACATCTTGTACGCTTTCAATGGATATCTGGTAGGTTCCATTCTCAACAGTCTCAACCAATACTTAATAGCTCGGACAGTAGCATTTATGTACAATGGGTGTCTGCTAGTTTCCCCATATACAATTAGGTTTGGAGCTTGAGGAGGCACATTAAGTAATCTTTTTAGGGCTTGGAGATGTACAGCTTCTATAGTTGAGCAATCTTTCAGACCCCACAACTCCGATGCGTACAGCAGTATAGGTTGCACCTGAGCATCAAATAATTTAAAGAAAACATCAGGTGAAGCTCCTTCGAGTTTTCTCAAGCATTTAGCAACTTGAATCATTCCAGCCCTCGCTCTCTGTACAATATCATACTGTAGCATATTAAAAGACAACTTTGATGTAAACAAAGCCCCAAGGTACCTGAATTCGTTGACTATCTCAAGTACATCTTTATCAAAAAACCACTTCTCGTGCTTAGCAAGATATCCTCCATTACGGAATACTAATATTTTTGTTTTTTCACGATTCACTTCAAGGCCTACTGCATCTGAAGCTTTCCTGAGATTATTCAACTGGTTCTGCAGTCCTGTCACTGAGTCAGAAACAAGAGCTACATCGTCAGCAAATAATAACATGTATATACATGAGGAGTCTGGCATAAGCTGGACGCCATGTTTTCCAAATTTGATCACAACTTTAGCTACATAATTCACCAAAAGAGAAAAAAGTATCGGACTCATTTTGCAGCCTTGTTTCAACCCTCGGTCACATGCAAATGAGTCACTGTAGCTTCTTTTGCTCCTTACGATGCTATATACATCTGAATATATCGCTTGGAGCATTCGGAGTAACCTCCCTTTCATTCCGTAACGACCAAGAATTTTTCATAACACACTTCTGTTAACAGTGTCAAAGGCTTTTCTAAAATCAACAAATGCAACATATAATTTCTTACGTCTAGATAAATATCTTTGAATTATTGAGTGCAAAACGAACACATTATCAATAGTCGAGTATCCCCTCCGAAAGCCCGCTTGCTTTTCCCCAATAATGGACGTTATTCACGCAGCGGCCATTTTGAAATCGAAAACGAGACTAAGTCCGCAAATTTAATGGCGTCCAGCGTCTATGGCGAAACCGAAGGCTTCATCATCACATAGACACTGCTGTGTTCCCTATTGCGAGAACGATGATCGATATGACGAGAACTCCAGACTATCCTTTTTCAAATTCCCCACAGACAAGAAGCAGAAGAAACTATGGATCTGGAAGATTCGGCGTGATCCTGGCAAAAAATTCAAGGCAACAAGAGCTTAGATTTAGGTCTTGTAAAAACAAAAAAAAAGTTCAATCATCTAACCAGAACATTCAAGATCCTCATAAAAACACCATATTTGTCATATCTTTTCATCAACTCAACTACACTTCTTACGAAATAAAGTCATTTCTACAACTTGAGATACGAATAAAAGCGACAAGGCTTCAGATAGTGCCTCACGAGGAGCGCACATGTTTGTGATGTAAAACGTGACCTTCATTACAGTATTACACTACGAGTGATCTTATCCGATACCAGTTGATGTTTTACCCCTCTGCTAAGATTATAATACAACCTTAGGAATATTTGTGTTGGACCTTTTACTGGTGAACGTATTTCATAGCATCAGACAATACTAGCATTGTACACGATGTCAACAGCAGGCAGGTTCGAGGACAACAATGTATTTATAATATATCCTGTTGCCGCTGAGGTCCGCGCGTCAGCTATAAATAGAAGTGCGCGAAGCTTGGATTTGTAAAATGTATTTCACGACCTATTGACGCAATCAACATACAGCTTTGATAAATTAAGACAGCCCATGGTTATATCAGCGTTATAAATTAACATACAGGCTTACTGACCTTATTTCAAGAAACACCATTCATAATGATCAACACAACGCACCAAGCAGACGAACACGATCGAACCGTAGCCACTACGCCAGCAGACGATCGAGATAACTAAAAGTTTTATGTAAAACTCGAATGAGTTGTATTATAATCTTAGCAGAAGGGTAAAACATCAACTGGTATCGGATAAGATCACTCGTAGTGTAATACTGTAATGAAGGTCACGTTTTACATCACAAACATGTGCGCTCCTCGTGAGGCACTATCTGAAGCCTTGTCGCTTTAATTCGTATCTCAAGTTGTAGAAATGACTTTATTTCGTAAGAAGTGTAGTTGAGTTGATGAAAAGATATGACAAATATGGTGTTTTTATGAGGATCTTGAATGTTCTGGCTAGATGATTGAACTTTTTTGTTGCTTTTACAAGACCTAAATCTAAGCTCTTGTTGCCTTAAATTTTTTGCCAGGATCACGCCGAATCTTCCAGATCCATAGTTTCTTCTGCTTCTTGTCTGTGGGGAATTTGAAAAAGGACAGTCTGGAGTTCTCGTCATATCGATCATCGTTCTCGCAATAAGGAACACAGCAGTGTCTGTTCTTGCTGATCTGGCATTCACTCGTCATACCCCTCTCTCCCCCCATTTCCCCTTACTTACTCACCTCGTTTTTCTTGATATTTAGTATTTGGTTGGTTATTTTTTTGTACTTTCATGTGGCTTTGTCTGTGTGAGTGTTCGTGTTCGTGTTCTATGTTTCTTGTTGACTAATGACTTCTGACGTTTTTGACGACTTTACTGAGACAGAAGCAGCTTGGCCAGGCTGCCTGACGGACAGACTTACTAACGGAAGGATGATGACAAAAACCTGTTGTTTAGCCACTTTCTCTTGTTGATCTTTTCTTTTTCTGTTCTTTTTTGGTTTGTTTTGGCTTTGAATGTCGAAAGGACAAATTTGAGATGTTGTTTGAACTCTAAGTTAGGAATTTACCTTTGTACGTCATATATTGAACGTCATGCACAAAGACACTGTCACTTCCTGTCCATGGGTTTTTGCAGTTAGTTAGAACCCCACGTAAACAGTTTTTTTACTTTTTTGATAATTGTACAAGAGGAGTGGAGCTCTTTCCCGTCAGTCTTGCCGTGTCATTCACAGTTTTCCATAGCCATGAAATGAAAATGTTAAAGTAAAAGTAAAAAGTACCTACTTCTAGAAGCGTTGTGAGCCAACCAGTGAATTCAACGTACAAGGGAGCCAAAGTTAATACCGGAGCATCGTCATCTAATGTGCCCCAAGTCTCTTATAACGTGAACGGATATTATATTCAAAGAAAACCAACGCCGATGTGTTCCGTGTTTATTAACTTAAACTACCCCAATCTACGGGTGTTGACAATTATTGTGATTTCATCTACAAGGCCGCCTCGCTCTCGGAAGCTAGTACAGTATTAACTTTTGTCCGTTGTCAACCGGAACCCATCCAACGTATCCACGTCTCCATCGTGAATGACCTTTCTTCAGTATTAACATCTTCTGTTGTCGGGTGGAGCACATGGTCAGGTGTCGCCTTTTGCAACGTCGGGTCATTTTTGCTCTTCTTCATAGACTCCGAGCAGACGTATCGTCACAAATAAAAGTTACCAAGTCACCAAGTTTCTGTGAACATTGAACTTCGCTTGACGTGAACTTCTAGCCATTGTACAGTTCTAGGGGTCCAAAATGGCCACCCCACTTGACGAACATTCTCCAAATGTGTCCGCCGGGACTACAGAGGAGGAGCAGGAACTAGACCTTTTTACAGTCCTTCATCAAGTTGTGGACACTCAGCTAACCGACATCGCAGAGCCTGGTGTTCATAATATGGAGTTAGCTGACATCTGGGAACCTGCTAATGTAGATCAACAAGAAGAGGCATCCCCACCTGGTCAAGAAGACCGATTGCAAAGGTTTCGAAAGAACACCGCCAAGGGACTCGAATATCAGCTCAATGTCAAGAAAATAATTTTCAGGCAACACTGCAACAAAATGAGGGATATGCTTTCTATCATCGACAGTGAGCTTTCGAGGGTCAGGCCTAATTTGGCGAAGTTGCAGCAGTACAAGGAGGAGCTTTCCCTAGAAAGGAAGACTCTTCAAACCTGTCTCACGGCCCTGCTCAAGCTGCACGATGACGACGAGGCTAAAGCTCAACACCAACAACTAGAGTATCAAATGCAGCATATCATGTCAACTCTAGTGCTTGTGTTGAGACCCCTCTCATTGCCAGTCTCAAATACTGGGGATTCTACAACCGGCAAATCAAGTGACATCACCAAGACCTCTGTCAGTAGCCTCTTCAAAGGAGCTCAGAGTACTTCCACCTCTGGGCTTCGCACCAAGAAACATTCCAAGTCTATGGTTAGTGGGTTTTCTAACCCCCAATCTGTCCATGCTCTAGACTCAGTTTCCAACACTGGGAGGGCCAAAAGTACCACGTCGCACGGCTCCGACAAGGCCAGTATAGTTTTAGATGCCCTAGCAACTGCGGCAGCCCTTTCGGTCAAGAGGCTGACTTTGGAGCATGGAAGAGAAATCAAAGATGAACTTGACAGGCTAAAGCAAAGGGAACAAGAGGAAAGGGTGTCAAAGGAAATCCAGCTTGAAGCTCAGAAGATCCTCACAGAAAATTCCACCTGTGAGCATGACCTAAAGAGACAAAACAAGGCTAGAAAGCAACAGTTTGATGAAGCCCAGCAGGAAGAAGATAGAAAGAATCTCGAGGCAGAAATCGAATTGCAGCAAACAATCGCCTTGGCTGCCTTTAAGCAACAACAAGACTCCATCAAAGCACAGGAAGAAAAAAGAATGAGAGCCCAGAAAGCCAAAATGGAAGAAGAAGAAACTCAGGAAGAAGAAAGGCTGAGAGTGAGGAGAGCTGAGAGACAAAG
Organism: Theodoxus fluviatilis; assembly: GCA_034096865.1. Lineage (NCBI taxonomy): Eukaryota > Metazoa > Mollusca > Gastropoda > Cycloneritida > Neritidae > Theodoxus > Theodoxus fluviatilis. Next base: position 13,080 of record JAWQFJ010010756.1, read on the forward strand.
ACAGCAGGAGGAAGAAGATGCGAACGAGGAAAAGAGACTGCGAGCCAAAAGGGCTAAACAAGAAGAAGAAAACGCTAAGGAAAAGCAAAGAAGACAAGAACAGGAGGCCCAGCTAGAAATGCAAAGATTGAAAACTATCGCGCAAATAGAGGAGACTCAAAGACGGCTTCGCACTCAACATCGTTTGAAGGTTCTTCAGCGACAAGTTGAGTTGGATGAAGCCAAGGCTGAGGAGGAAAGGGACGAATTGAGGAGGAAGGCTGAACAAGTCAAGATTGACGCAGCCAACAAAGCTGCAGGTCTGAAACGTCAGCAGGAGCTAGACAAAATGATAGCC
>JAWQFJ010010757.1:0-37357 GCA_034096865.1 Theodoxus fluviatilis
GAGAGAGAGAGAGAGAGAGAGAGAGGAGAGAGAGAGAGAGAGAGAGAGGGGGGGGGATTAGTTAGTTAAATGTAGGGTTTGACAGGCGGGACCGAGTAATGTCACTATAAGAAAATCGAGGAAGTGGGACTGGGGTGGTGAAAAAGAGAAGAGTGGTGTATAATGGAGTTTCAGGAAGAGGGTTTTGAGGAACTCACATTAAAGTGCAATGCAATTTCCGTGAAAGAAAGAAAGAAGTACGGAGCAACGTTAAAGAAAGGGATGTAGTCCTATATTTTCAAGAGGCGCACGTGGACCCCATGAAAGTCAGGTGTTCATGGTGTCAAATGACATCCCCCCCCCAGTAATGTCACGCACTTTTGCGCCACCGAAGGGAAATTACCATCCTTCCTCTTCACCCATAAATTCACATTCAAGGGGGCGGACGGCATTACGGAGTGACCCACATCACATGATGTTGGAGCCTTGACAGCGTCCAAACACAAATAGAACTCGTCTTTTTGCTTGGCCTGGAAATACCACTGGCCACTTAAAGGCACTACGTGCCTCTACCACAGTAAGATCTTTGCCTCTACTCAGCTTTCAGTGAGGAAAGGATGTTGTCTCAGGGCTCACGCAGAAATAAGTCTGCACTCAGCTCTGCTCGTAGTCATGCTCCCTCCAAGAAGTTGCGCTATGCTCACACTGACTGCAACCCCCCACCCCCACCCCATCCCCCACCCCCCCAAAAAAAACATTGTGGTGATGGTAACATGGGAATAAGAATATGTCGGTAGGAAGGTCACAACAATATCAAGAGCCGGTCTTCATAGGAAGAGCCTCCGTCAACAAATATTTCGGCCCTTAAAATGTCCTGTCACTCTCTGGTCATTGCTCCAGGTGCCCGTGTGTTGTCTTCATCCAGTTGCACGCAGTGCGCGCATCACGGGGGCGAAATCCGCCTGCTTCCGACTACTCAGCTGTAGGGGTCTGAGCCTCTGGTCTCTGGTGTTCCGCCTGACCCAAATGCAGCACGATGCCTTCTCTGCTGACGCTGCCATAGCCCTCGCAACCATTGAGCATTGGCGACTTGAGAGGCCGAGCTGTCTGCGGGGTTTATGAACCTGCAAAACCCCTGGAACTCTCCCGCCTCTGCCATAAAGGCAGTGGTCCTGATCCCACAGATTTCAGTTGGTTGGCAAAGGGGTTCATACGTTGCCAGCACTTTACTAGACGTACCTTGTTAATATGCGGCTACACGTATTGGAGGTCTTGTGCTTGCTGGAACTTCAGCACCCATGATCCTCTCCATGAAATACGTATTTTGGCTTGTTGAATAGGTCACATCCGTCCAGCATCATTCAGCCGACATTTATCTGTGATATTAACTCTTGGAGACCTCCTTTGGGTACCTGTCCATTTCGCCATTTTTATTATGAAAGCACTTTGCAGTTCGAAATTGTCGTCGGTCTCAAATGCTGTATCATAAGCATGCGATTTTTACAACTCGTCATGGAAAGTTCTAAGACAACTATTCCTGCAAATCGCGCCGAAAATTGTCAAGGGGAAATAACTCTAAACACACTATAACTTTTCTCCCATCTCTCCCGCCCCTGGGATTGAACCACGGCACAGCGCCTCACTCACGACAGTGGCTCCCGTGCTCCTTCAAAATCTTGTGAAAATCATGTAGATGTAAATAAATGCCATAATAAAATGTATTTCTGTTGCATAATGATCTCTGTTCATCTTTCAGCCATATACATTTTCTAAACAATTATATACCATCCAAAGATACCTGCTTGTCTCCAGGTTCATGCAGGGCATGGTCACGAAAGATGTCTTTCTTTATGCATTTGTCATGGTTTGATGAATAATCATCCAAAAGCAATTAAAATGAAGAAAATGCAGACATTAGCAAATGGATTGCCTTATAGCTGTGAATACTCATTAGACAAATAAAAATATGTCGAAGGTCGATTCCAGAAGTAACCACTACTAGAGTTATTTCTGTCACTGCCTCTGCACTTGAGACAGTCTTGGTGCAAAGCATGTCTTAGTCAATAGTGCTAGTGCCTGCCTATCATGGAGCATGAACGTTTAAACATTGAGGTTTTGCCTCAGGCTTAAAATACACAGCACCATTGAAATCAAGAGCAAAGTTGTTCTCAACCCCTACCCCAGCGTCATATTTGGGACCACATTTCAAGGACAAGACACAATCCCTTTTCTTTTGCACATGCCCTTCTTAATATCCAACAAAATAGAGCAAAACCCATACCAGAAGTACTCACACTTGAACAGAGAACAACTCCATGGCATTGCTTAAAGAAAAACGTTGTGCGATTAACCCTTGTATGCGGCCAAGCGCCAGCATCGGGTTGGAATACTCCCCAGGGAGCGGAGTTGGTGCTGGTACCTGACTGTGTGCGTCTTAAATGTCTGTCACTATGTTTGTTGTGAAGTACCAGTGAGGATTGATGAAGATGCCCAGTGATCAGGGGGTAAAGTGTAAGCGGTTTGAGACCCAGACAAAGGGTGTAAGTCGCTATAAAAAACCACACCTTTTAAAAAGTTAATGCTGAAGTTTTTCTTTTCTTTTCAGAGAGCATATTTTACATCCTTCCCACCTCATACTAGCAGCATATGTTGCAACTACCAGGATAAGGGTTAAGAGACTGGTAATTAAAAAAAAATTACATGCACACAACCAACAACAAATCCCCCATAACACAGCTTGCTCAATTCAAGTAACATTTTAATATTTATATTTTATTTTAATAAATGTAGTTAATGAGGACAATGTTCAAAGCGATGTAAATAATAAAAGACTTGGCAGAACTTGCAGACTTTTCACAAATAGGACCCTTTCTGTTTTCTTGTTTGCAGAGGAAGCAAGTTGAGAGTCCATGGCACAATACTCTCTCTATCCATAGCATACATTGTTTCCCAGTCTGGCAAAAAGCAAAGAAACTTGGGTATGCAAGGAAAATTCACATGAAAGGCTCTTTCACACACCCCCACCCACAATAACATGTCCATCACCAAGCATCATATAAATGCATAATTTTCACTACTAAATGATTTATCACATAAAGTGCACCATTCATGCCACATTCTTTAGATTTTGTGGACATAAGCCAGATACATACTGGCATCCAAGGAAAAATGGCAAAAGTCGCTGGAAGTTTTCAAGAAAGTGCACGGCAAAGCTGCCAGGAATATATGTCACATGTGTACTTCTACACTTTTACACTAAAGTCAAAGATCACTCATATGAGCTATGAATATGATACTTTCTTTGGAGTTTGTATTAAAAACTCAATCAATTTGTGGTTGAAAAATCTTATTGTCACTTTAGGCACTTTAGCCATGGACGCTCCATAAATAACGTTATCACATTAGCAACACATCAAACATTTTCATCAGCATAGATTATTCTGTACTTCTTTGCTCATGGCATAGATCACATCAAAAGAGAGCATGACAGATGCAATTGTCCTGTAAGGCAAATATACTGCTAAATATGCGCTCTTCCTCTCTCAGCATATCTTCATTAAACTTAAAAAAGCAAGTTTCATTACTTCAAATGGCTTTTCCCCCTCACCCCTTGTCAATTTAATTACAAACACACGATAAACCAATAACTGACCCAAAAAATGTGCATTTTAGCAATAGCTACTGGCCTGTAGCACATAGAAGTAACGCACAGCTGAATAACCCACCATCTCCATTTCTTCTCAGATATCTAGTTCAATCAATCAAGTTTCTTTATAACAGGGCAAGTCTACACGATGTGTGTAAATCCCTAAAGTTAGGATTAGTTTCAAAACAGCAAATCCCATTCACGATAAAGTCTAGTACTGCAGTTGGCTGTTGTTTTGTTTTTGTTGTTTTCAAACCAGAAAAAAATAATTATGCCTATAGAATGATGCCTTATAGCTGAAGGCTCCATATTGTCATGAGCGAGTGTAAATTCTTCCGTAAAGAGTTAATCATTTCATCTTAAGGTATCTATCCCTCCTGTAGGTTGGGAAAAGAGTTGGTAATATCCCAGTAAAGATGGACTGCAAGAGTAAATGTTTGAAGGAATGAAACTGTAAAAACATTTTGGAAAAATTATCTTAAAGGGTAAATGCAACGGTAGACAAAGAACACAATTTGACGTTCAGTCATTGTAGAACTGCCAACCCAGACCAAATGTTCACATTAAGTCTGTTAAGAAGAAATGAGAGGAGAGAAGGGGAGGGGAGGGGAGGGAAGGGGAGGGCAGGGGAGGGGAGGGGAGGGGAGGGGAGGGGAGGGGAGGGGGGGAGGGAGGAGGAGGAGGAGGAGGTAGAGGTAGAGGAGAGGAGAGGAGAGGAGAGGAGAGGAGAGGAGAGGAGAGGAGAGGAGAGGAGAGGAGAGGAGAGGAGAGGAGAGGAGAGGAGAGGAGAGGAGAGGAGAGGAGAGGAGAGGAGAGGAGAGGAGAGCTGAGCAACTGGCAGAGGGACAGAGATATAGATGAAAGGACTATATAAAAAATTTGATTCAAGTGCTCCTTATCAACATGAAGTCCTCCACATCCAGCTTCACGACCACAGCACATTCATTGTGTCTGCACAAATATTAAATTAAAAAAACACAGTGCTGTATACTAAAATGTGTACTCATCCCATTTCTCCTGTTACAGCAATAAACATCAAGTCTGGGTTCAGAATGCTTGCAATGCCCAAGGGATGTGCTTCAAATGAACACCCATAAGTCTGTAACCACGACATCTGCGTATAGTCATTTAATGTCATATTCATACATTTCATCAGTCATTAGCCAAACAGCACATCCTCCTAAAAAAACACATCACACCACTTGGATACACATTAATATGCATCATCTTTTCAAAGCAGAAAGAATCAAAGTGCATTTTCACACTATGAAAAGAAAAGAAAAGAAAAGAAAAACCCTGACATGAAAATCAATAGAATCAGTCAGTTACAAAAGTATCTGGATTTATTCAAACTGTGTGCTGTTTCCTTTACTGTGAAAAAAATGCAATAAAAAATTCCAAACTGACAAGGCATTCACTAAACATGAGCATTTATCAGTAGTGGTAGTTTCAACTCAGCAATAAATCTCTTCATTCATCACAGTTGAGGGCAATCATTTTAGCCCCCTTGTAGTACAGGATCAATACACACATTGCAATCCTTCTTGGCAGCACAGCAAATTACACACCACTCATACTCAAGACAAGCCACCTAGGGGTGGTATAGGGGAATGAATCGCACAAAGGGTTGTCGGCAGACAGGGCAACTCGTCCAGGTGCGAGCTGCAGCACACTCGGTACACAGGCAGGCATGCCCACACTCTAGCATGATCACTTCGCGTGGGTTGGTCAGGCACACGACACAGGCTTCCTCTGGGTTAAGTTCCTCAGTGTCATGGTTGGAGCGCCAGGTCTGGTGCCGCAGGGCACCTTGGTGCGCCTCCTCAAACATGCGCTGGTGGTAGGACTCCACCTTCCAGCGCCGGACCAGTCTGTAAGCCAGGTAGATTATCAGACCCGTGCCAAGTGTGCCCATGAACACAGTGAGCACCTTGAACCAGAAAGCCTGGCCCTCAAACTTGCGGATGAGTTCACGCCGAGAGAGGTGCGTCAGGATGAATTGGAAGTTGTCGTGGGGAGGGCCGAAGACCACGGTATCCTTGTCCAGGATGATTTCTCCTACACCAATCAGCTTGGTCCCCATTACCAGCATGCGCTCCGACTCCTGGAAACCTTTGGTCACCTGGAAACCCCAATACCAATGTCTTTGTAGGGATTCTGGATGTGTATGACTTTTCAGTGGGATGTACTCGAGTTGATCAAAGGTACCAAATTATGTACTTACCTTGACAAAGATCCTCCTCATCATCATCACAGCTTAATTCATGTTAACTAATAAAACGTATGTTGAGAAAATGCCAATGTTTCATGACAAAGGTTTCCCTCAAAGAGCTAACCAGCTAATGACTGACCACTGAATGACTTGCAAATAGAAGACCAATACAAATTTGGGGAAAGTAAGAGAAAGCATACCGAACGTGCCTATTTGAAGCCACACATGAGCGGAAGAAACAATGATATCAGAGATTCCTCCATATTCTGGAAACCTTCTATTTTAATGGATGAATGCTTCCTTCAGAAGCCAATTATCTGGCTCACCTCTCCAAAGAGCCTGTCAATGCCAGCCTGGATGATGCCTGACTGGACAGGGGTGAAGTTTTCATAGGTGGTGGTCAGAGCACTGCCGAGGCACTCCACCTCATTCTGTACCTCTCGCACCTCCAGGTAGGAGCCATTTCCGTCCAGGCTGTACAAGCAAAACGGGAGCCGCTCCACGTTGTCCCGGATGGTGCGACGCTCATCGCTCCTGACGCACAGAAAGGAGGCAATGCAAAGGCTGTAATCTCATGGATGGTCCAAGCAGATGTGTCACACAGAACAGCCATGCCACCTACAGGTTAGATGTGAATAAAAGTGGGAGAGTTGTTTCCCAGGAAGTTCTAAATATCATAACAAAACAAAAGTTTCTCCATTTTGAAGTGGCAATGATACAGATTTTGAATACATAAGCTGTAGCATGATTTTCTGCCCTCAAGTTGTACATCTTCAGCATGAAAGCACAGGGAGTTACCCCTAACTGAAGAAGTTCCTTAAATCAATTGACATATTCAAGCAGATATCAGTAAAACAATGCACATTGTTTCTCTAATAAGATGATTCCTTCAAAAACACGATTTCTGTCTTGCAGATAATATTCAAATCTGTAATAAGTTTCTCACATATGAAAGAACACTTCAAAGAGGCTGATATGATGCATTTGATGGGGACACATCAGTGTATGAAACACTTTCCCTACCAGAATCCTTGAACACGCTTAGACCGATGCTCCACAATGCTGGTTTCTCGTATGACACCCTCCCTGGAGCTGTCGTGGTGGCTTCGCAGCACCTGTCCGTTGGGCCTTGGCCCCACAATTCCCTCCACCATAGCGTAGGCAATGGACTGCTCGGGAACATTCCGCAGCCTTTCCCTCAAGTCAGGGTCTATCTTTAATCGTTCTGCAAGCTGTGGGACAAAGAACATGGATTCTTAGCTCTTTCTTACACCCCATTTGCCTTCAGCGCTGAGCACGATGTTGAACATACTGTGATACTGATAGTGAATCATTTGACGAGTCTAGTCAGAAAAACGGGGAGGTCTCTCTTTCTCTCAGCCTGTGTTTGCGTGCCCATTTGTTTCATGTGCACAGATTTACAGTGCTGTATGTACCTAAATCAATACACATTCTACAGTGTCTAGACTTGTACAACACACACACACACACACACACACACACACACACACACACCTCCTCTCTCTCTCTTTCTCTCTGTGCAAAGTTCCCAAACACAATAGAGCACTTACAAAGATCAAATCAACCACCCCATCCACATCTCCTCCACTCTGTATCATACAATCATACATATTTGAAATATCCAAGTTATTTGTTCTGGAATAAAGAGTTGGGGGTGGGGTGGGGTTGGGGGGTGTGTGTGAACGATGGACCAATGCTTTCAACAAGTGTACAGAACTGATTCTTTCTTCTCTTTTTTTTTCAGGACAATGTGATAATTTTTCTTTACTTTATAATTATTTCATAAGTTTTCTTAAATTGATTCGCTGTATGAGGGCAGACAATCTAAGTGGGTATTCCTCGATTAAGTCCCTTGGATGTGACCTCAAGGGAAGATGTTACGACCGTGTGACTGCTTCTTCCTGCCATCTTGACAGTTGTTCCCAGCACGTTATAAAACGGACATAACTGTAATTCAGCTTTACACACTAGTGGTCAGTGTTCCCGCCGACCCTGACGTAATCATACGTACTCATTGTGTCATCTGGCTTCAAGATAGCAGCAAAGATCTTTGATAGCAGGCTATGTCTACGGAAATAGTGATAGTCCGTAGAGAAAGAACAAAGACAAGTAATAATACGAACGAAAATAGATCACTGCCTAACGATGAATTCACCTTCCTAAGGTTAAGTACTGACACACACTGGCACCGTGAAACTTTTTCTGTGATCCCACAGTGAGTGTGTTAGCACACTAACACTAAGTGACTAACAGACAAAATCCACTAACAATAACATGAAGCAGTGGAAATCCATTTAAGCGGAGGCTAACTGACAGCTTAGACTACGGCACTGCCATCCAGCTAAAGTTTTAAGGAAGACGGTTTGTACATAAATCTGACCTCCACTCACGGCTTTTATTCGAGACACAATCGAAGACAGATATTGAGATAACGAGGCATCTTCCGATGATCGTGTCTTACTTTGATTTGGTTCGCAGTTTTCATACGATTCTGGTAACATCGATAGAGGATTGTGAAGAGAAATCCCGAAATTCCTATGCCTATAGAAGTAAGCTTCTCGGCGAAATCTAGAGACATGTTTGCAGTACGCGAAAGGGTCTCTTGAAACCCTTCAATTTTCTCATTGCATCGGAAAGGGTAACGAAGATCGGCGGAAGTCCTCGTCAGCTCTACGGATGTACTGCATAAATACTTCTGCAGTGAGACCTGCGCAAAAATGCCTTAAACAATTCAAATAATAAAGTTATCACCACAAAATAATATATTTATATTCTAAAGACCGTACATTGTCAAAATTATAATTTTAAGATGACATTAAACCATACGACTGCACGAATCGAAATCACGTGATACACGCACGTACAGATTTAGGCGTCAAACACCTACAAGGAAGTGAAACTGCTAGGGGATGGCGCAGTCGAACTGAACTTACTTCACCTCAGCTAAATGAACGTCGAAATGGAAGTCGACGATCAGGATGTTTATGCAAACGAATCCATTCAAAAACTTACTAATGTGAGTGAACTTCTGAGAACGCGATCACTGGATGAGCTGCTCCCCGAAGACAGGGATGCAGTGAACCACGAGAACGAGGAGGTGTCGTGGTACCACGGGAAAATATCGAGAGAGACAGCCGAAACCATCTTGCAGGAAGGTATGTGTTCCTTGTTTATTGATATTCTTGTTTTGAAGTGAAGTCTGATATGCATGATCAGTCGGTTTCCGAAGAAACCTCGAAGCACTTCAAAACATCGAGTCGTCTGCTGTCTGCTAATGTTTGTTTTGAAGTTCTCTATTCCGTGCAAGGCCTCGGGACAACTTTTGATGAGTGCGACAACAACCTGTATATCGCTCCCCCAAAAAGCATTCATTGCTTGTCACAACCGGAGGTGAATGGCCTCCTTCCCCATGTATGATTTTCACTGTCATCCAGTAGTTAGAGGTGACGATTGGGGTCATAATGATGACTACTTTCTGGTTGTAAACGATTGTGTTTGGCAGTGGTATGTGGAGTGTGGTGATGTCACTAGGCCTACTTTGTTCATTCGGATGATCTGAGTGGTAGTGGGAGTGAAGAAAACAGGGCACATAACCTTATTATGTGTGGAAAAGGCCCAGAAAGTCCAGCAGCCAGGGGTTTCAGCTGTTGAGGGAGGCAATGAATGGCTCCGGCTGTATGTTATACCTGCAGTGTGCTTTCAAAATTACACCAAATAGTGTATGAACATTTTTATGGTTTGCAGCAATTTTTGGTTTCCTCTGATATACAGCTATGCAAACAATTCCTCAGAGAAGCTTACTTCTCTGGTTGTTTTGTTGATCAATCTCTGTATACATTTACTTGCTGCTGTATAAAGTAGCTTTTTTGTTTGAACAAGTATACAACTTTATTGGGGGGGTGGGGGTGGTGGGGGAGGGGGGGTGGGGGCAATATTTTAGCCGAAGATAATGGTAGTCATCCACAAGTTTAGCTACTGCATGCATGTGTGTTTCCATGTGTGCATATGTGCATATATATGCACAATTGCATGCATGTGTATATGAGAGAGATTGATTGATTGTCTTACAAATTGTCCTTGCTCATAAAGAATGAACAATCCTGGATGATTTGGGGTGGGTGGATGGGTGGGTGTTAAGAGAGAAAGAACAATAAATAATAAGTAGCATATCTATGTACAACAGTAGGCAATAATATATGGACAATATGATAAACAATGACATAAACAAGGTTTTAGTTGACGCCTTTGACAATTGTTTGCTCAATGAGTCTTGAAAAACAAGTAGCAGTGTGTCATGCACAGGCGACATTACACTCAGGGCAGAGCAAATAGATTATCTGAAGAGATAATCATGTATGGAAGTTTCAAAGGACTTCAAAGAATTATTGTTCCTAAGGTGTAACTGTAAGGGAGTATGTCCCATATCAAAACACCTGAATATGTAAGACTAATGTCTACTCTGGGTTGTGGAAGAATTAATGTGTCACAAGATGTTAAGTGGCTCGTTTGGGTACCTTGGTGCTCATGAATAAGCAATTTTGTGCACACAGAGAGAGAGGAGGGGAAGGAGGGAGGGAGGGAGGGAGGGAGGGAGGGAGGGAGGGAGGGAGGGAGGGAGGGAGGGAGGGAGGGAGGGAGGGAGGGAAGGAGGGAGGGAGAGAGAGAGAGAGAGAGAGAGAGAGAGAGAGAGAGAGAGAGAGAGAGAGAGAGAGAGAGAGAGAGAGAGAGAGAGAGAGAGAGAGAGAGAGAGAATGAATGTGAAAATCCACAAAAATTATTACAGATGCAGCTAATGAGAATCTTCCTTAAGTTAGAAAAACATGTTTATTTTCAAATTGAAAATAACAGAAGAATAGTTTTGGGCTGGTGATCAGATCTAGATCACTGTAAATAATTTGAAGGATGCACCCCCAGTCTTTTCAGGAAAGTTCTAAAATGGTCAATGTTCCACTGGATTTCGGGAATCAGAGACCATCCACTGAGATTTATATTCTCACCAATAGAGCTGACCAAAATCAGTATTCTGACAACTTCCCCAACCCCCCAACGCACACACACACACACACATACATACACACACACATACATACACACACACACATTCAAACACTCACACACACACACACACACACACAAACACACAAACACAAACACACACACACACGCACACACACACGCACACACACACACACACACACAGCCATGTGCCAGTAAGATTGAAGAAACTGACTTACTACTGGCGGCTTTTTCCATGCAGGCCTGCTGAAGCAAGGCGACATCAATGGATTGTTTTTGATCCGAGACAGCACAGCCTCAGACACAGACTTCTCTCTGTCTCTGACTTGCAAGAGTCAGATTTACCACTTCCAGATCAAGGAGAAATGTGAGGGCTTCTACCACATCGACAACGGTCCAGTCATCCACGGTGAGTAACTTTAAAACACTCTCTACTATTTGCTTACATTCATTTGAGAATTGCAGAAACTGGAGACATTTATTCTCATGATCGGTCTGGCTGGGCTGCCAGAAATCGGATTCAGCAAGCCTAGTGGCCAGGTGCAGCCAATGTCTGTACTTTGCTTTGAACACGTTTGCCAGAAGCCCAGACACTGGCAATGTCTTATAAACTGTACAATCCAGGAATCTATTCTTTGCTAAATGTGCTGTTGTGCACAGGAATACCACACTTAAGACTTGTTCAGAAGTACAACGCGCTGCATGAGCGCTTCATGTTGGCAATTGAGCGCTCTTTGCCTCTCCTGTAGTGGGCTGCATATGAACTTACTAAACGGTTGTTGGCAACTAAATCGGAAGTTTGCAACTAAATTGCGAAGTAAGGTCTGCATAAAAGCTGACTGCGCGTAGTTACCTCCTAAGTTGGCCACTAAACAACCCAAAATTTAGTGCTGCTCTGTATCACCACTACACGGCTTTAGTAGCCAACTACACGCAAAACAAACACGGCTGCTCACGCATTGTGGATGATCAGAAATCGCCGTACGATCAGGCGGAATCGTATTTGTAGGGATAGAACGAATCCTATGGATACCTACAATGATCGGGCAAATACACCGGCGCTTCAGGCTGCCCAGACAGACCATCTTCGACTTGGTGGTTGAAATGCAAAATGAGATCGAGTACGTGCTTCCACGAAAGGGGAGCCTCCCCACACTGTTACACGTAAACTTTTGTATTGGCACCTACATTTTTACACAATGAAATCTATTGTTACGAGTCAGTGGGTATCCTTCATCAACAAGTTCACACTGTCAGCAATGTTTAATTTGCAAACCATTCATAAATCCTGCAATAGCATCCGAAAGCACAGTTTGTTGTTTGATTCATTTTCCAAATAGTTGTATGATGCAAAAGATTAAGAAAATACTGTATTCTAGGGGAAAAGAAGGTCCCAAGCTCAAATTGTGGATTTGGTGTTTAACAACAGCCTTAGCCCTTCTCATAATGGCCCGACCTGCCATGTACACTACACACACACACACACACTTAGTTGAGGGAGAAATGCGGACTATTTATTCATTAAACGATTGCATCAAAGCTAGGGCCTGTGGTGTCCTGTCAAATGTGCGACTGACAGCATCTTGTAATCATGCAGAGTTAGTTGTTTGATCAAAAACAAGAGTTTAGTCGCCTAAAACAAGCTGCTACATCTGCCTCAGCTCGCACTTTTTCCACCGAACTCATGAAACTCTGGCGTACATCGTCACACATTTTCTGAGTTACCAGAAAGAAAGCAATTTAATCTGAGCAGTGTTTTCATAACACAGATGCAATTTTAATGTATCGTTTTCATAGCATCAGACAACACTAGCATTGTACACAATGTCAAGAGCAGACAGCAGTCGAGGACAACAATGTATAAATTTATAATCTTTCCTGGTGTCGCTGAGGTCCGCGCGTCAGCTATAAATAGAAGTGCACGAAGCTTGGATGCTCGGCGTTTAGATATGCGTCGACCTGCATTTCCAATCGTAAAATGTAAGCGCTTTCACGACCTATTGATGCAATCAACATACAGCTTTGATAAATTAATGCTGCTCATGGCTCGCATTTTCTTTGGATGGGTTTCTAGTGTCCCAAAATACAGCGTTTTCTGTGCGAACCGTAGACAGGTCGGCCATTTAACTTTGCAAATAGTTGGCAACTTCGTTGTCACGACCAAGTAATGTCTCATGCACACCTTACTATCGTAGTTGGGAACAACTCAAAGTTGTGAACAACGAAGTAGCCAACAACAACGTTGTTACGAACTAAAATAGTAAGTTCATGTGCAGCCCACTACTGAACACCTAAGATGTAGTGCAGCGCTTCACTTGTCCCTCCAGGTTTACTGGAGGTCCTACAGACTTTATCTGTGTGTCAGTCTGTCAGTCCCGACTTAACGGCTGATTTCTAAAAACTACTGGACGGATTTCCTTGACATTTTGCACACTTACTGGAAGTTAGGTCCGATTGAATGTATCAAATTTTCAGAATCAAGGTTTGAAAAGAAAGTGGTTTTTTAAGGTCGTAAACTCGAAAGCACCTCCCTAATATGTCAATTGATGGAATGGCGAAATGCAAAATGTGTGATGTGATCATTTGACAGCGAATAACGTGACGTAATTTTATCTGTATGTCTGTCTGTCTGTCCCGACTTAACAGCTGATTTCTCAAAAACTACTGGACGGATTTCCTTGACATTTTGCACACTTACTGGAAGTTAGGTCCGATTGAATGTATCAAATTTTCAGAATCGAGGTTTGAAAAGAAAGTGATTTATTTAGGTCGTAAACTCGAAACACCCCCCCCCCCCCCAAATGTCATTTGACAGAATGGCCTAATCAAGATCGAGTCAGAGTTATATTTTCCTACTTTCCGCAAAACAATGGCTTCTTTGTATGTTGAACGTCTACCAGCAGACGCTAAAAAGCGGTAATACGAGAAGATTATTGACGTTGATGGGTTAGATCTGTATGAAATACCAAACAGTTCGTGGTCTGTCGACAAAAACCAGTTGCCGGTCATAAACCACGCCAGGATTGTACAATATTTTGTGCTGGGCAAAAGTGCGAGAATTTTGCATCCTTCAAAAGCTTGAGAGCTTACACAGGACTTTCGTCTGTGGTTGGGTGCGAGAAGTGCGAAGCTACAAACCAGATGGCTGTCAGAACACAGTAGTTTCAGCAAAGGTAAATGGTCTGAAATAAACTTATTTTGTTTACTCCCAGGGTAAAATCTCATCGTACACCTTCCAATTTCACGGTCACTTGTAAGTTGTCACTGCGAACGCTATAAATGCTTTACAAACACTCAGTCATACCAGATCTCCAATGGCACATTTGGTCACGCGTGACCAGGTTCAATTCTGCGCTGAAACTTTTTTCTCTCTCTTTTTTCAAGAGGTTGTGGGTTTGAACCTGACCTGGTTTTTTGTGTTTGTGTGTGTATTTGTGTGTTTTTTTCCTATCTTTTCTTGAGAGGTTGCTGGTTTGAACCCGATCTTTTTTTAATGCCAAAACCTGGAGGTTCAGTGCCAGCGGTGTTTATTAAAAGGGAGGTAAATCTTCTGCGCCCCATGTTGTGTAGATAGACGTGAAGAAAGTGTTTTCTTTGCCACAGACATCGTTTATGCACGTTTAAATGTATTCTGCATGAATAAAGTCCACTACTGTGTCATCCTTACTTGCCATTACTCGCGCATACAGGGCGCTTGGGGCAAATAAAGCCCGTTCCAGTCCCAAAATGATGTTTCTGAGGGTTATTTTACGCATCCACGGCCAGTGCGGGATCGAAGATGCCATTTTGAAAATGATGCAAAATCATCTGAATCACATTGGATTGGTGATTCACAGCGCTGCTCAGCGCTGAGTGAATCACACCCCAACATTGCTGTTCAGGAGTGAAACACACGCAGCGCTGAGCAGTGCTTTGCAGCGCTGCGCCTCCTGAACAAGCCTTTAGTCATTGACTTGTAAATGTCTTGTTTAGGATTACATAGTTTTACTGTGTGAAAATTTTGATGTTGAGTATAATGTACATTAGGATACCTTTTTTCAAGTCTTATGTTATATAACCACTGTAAGCAGCTTAGTAAACGTATTGCTAAGATATTATTGATAGAAAAAGATGATTTGCCCCAAGAATATTATTATTAAAAATCTATGATTGCAGTGTATGACAAACCGAAAGGTTGATCCCCTTTTGGGTCGACCTAGTTGACATCTCAAAGATTACTGGGCTCATGATAGAACTGAGAACAAAACAATTTAAAAAGTTTTCAATTTATTTGATAATCAAAACTTTGGGGGGGGGGGGGAGGGGGGAGGGGGGGGGGGCATATAGGAGTGCAACAATTCTATGTATATATCTTTACAAACAGCTACTACTGTACTAGACATATCAAGAGGAAGATATTAACACAAACATTTTCATTCAAAACTGCTTGGATGTTTCAATGAGTGTTGTGTTTTATGGCATGGTCTTTCTCAGTTGATGCAACTCTGTGCCACCTTAACTACAGTAATGCTATGTATAGCTGGAATCCAGGAATAAAAATGGAATTATCTTCTTGGTCCACGGAAATTATCATGCTACGTCACTTTTCTGTGATTCAGGAAATCATTATTCTAGTGTGATATATATGGAGAAGATAATAGCTGTGTCACTTGTAACATAAAAAACAACCTACTTCCAATGTACAATACTTCCAGCCTGGAAAAAAAGAAAAGTGCAGCACATACATGTACAATAGGAACAAAAAGAGATGTAATTTAGTGCAATATGATATTTATCCCAATATAATTACTTGCTTTGTGTGTCATCCGGAGTAAACATTGCTACGCTTCAACTGTTTGCCTAGTCACCAGATCTGACATGCTAAATCTGTTAGATGTTTAATGCATAAGACGATAAGTCTCAAGTATGATAGACAGAGTATTTATCGCTCGCCTCCCCATATTCCAGGGATGCTGGATGGGAAGCTAACTATTGCTTGAAGCTCAAGCAGCGCAAGCAAGTGCTTTCCTCATTGTGACCGGCCCCTGTTGTCGGACTTGCTGACTGTGAAGAGAGCAGCAGAAAAATATTCCTTGACATGTAATGTCCCATACTGCAACATTCTGCCCATGCCACCATTTCTGTACTGTCTCTTGCCACCTGCCAAGGTGTGGGCTACCACCTGAGTTCTTCAACTCATCCTCTTTTGAATTTACCAGTCCTGTAACAACAGGCAGCCCTGCCCAAAGGTTGTCTCATGATCTCTCAAGTTTGAACAGTGAGTTTTAGAAGGAAAATGTAGAGGGAAATGACTGGACTTATCTGGCGGCTAGAGCAGTATGGGAATGGCAGCAAAGAGGGAAGATGGGCAGTATTGGACCATGTATTCCACATTACCACTCTCGTTTATCACTTGCCTTGGGCAGCTTTTGTATTGACCAAGCATGGAGTATCCACAGTACATGTCAAATGCTGAGGAGTGTTCATGTCTTGAATCTCCTCTACTTCCTCAGTAGTATTTTTTATCAACGTCACTCACCAGGCATTCAAAGTTCAAGCCAATACAGTTGTTTCTGTGTAAAGCCAGCCCCACACTCGCAAAGTCCTCCATGCACTTTTTATGCAAGTGTTGTATACATCCCTTTGTCTTCCAGGTCTGGACAGATTTGTGCAGCACTACTCTGGTGGTGCCAATGGACTGCCCACATGTCTGGTCAGCTTCTGCAAGGCCTCAGTGCCGCCCAGCAAGTGCCGGGAGAAGGCAGCTACCAATCTGTTGCACAGAGCTGTTCTGGAAGGTGAGCACAGTTCTGCAACTCTTCTAGGCCTCTCTCTGTTGCTCTCTCAGTCTCTGTCTCTCTCTCTCTCTCTCTGTCCGTGTGTCTGTCTGTGTGTCTGCCTGTGTCTATCTGTGTGTCTCTGTGTGACTGTTTAGACTGTGTGTCTGTCTTCCTGCCTGCCTGCTTGTCTGTTTTCCTGCCTGCCTGTCTGCCTTTGCCTCTCACTCTGATTCTCTCTGCCTCCCTCTGCCTCCCTCTGCCTCTGTGTGTGTGTGTGTGTGTGTGTGTGTGTGTGTGTGTGTGTGTGTGTGAATGTGTGTGTGTGTGTGTGTGTGACTCCATCTGTCTCTCTCCATCTCTGTCCCTGTCTCTCTTTCTCTTAATCAAGGATTCTCTGGCTCTCATTGAACCTGTCATGCATCGACATTACCTGCAGTTATGGAGACTAGAGATTGTAAGTCATTGAGCTTGCAGTATTTCATACAATGACGTTTTTTTATTATGACTGTAATTTCTGTGGATTTATTCATTTATTTATTTGTTGGTCATGTGTCCAGTCTAGAACTTTACCTTTAAAAAAAAATAGTCCCACTTTGATTTACAAAAAATTGTTTCTTACTGAGGTGAAATATTAACATCCTTGTCAGTATTGTGTGTAGCAGGATTTGTCTCTGAGGAGAATCGTTAGTTATCTGCGAGTAACAATTCTTTCATACTCATCCATTTTCTTTCTCGCTATTGTCCACCAAGTTTACTGAACAGCTGTTATCAGTTTAGTGAGTTGAAACAAGTAGGCATACCTTTATCACATGATTTGCATAGTGCTTGTGTCAATAACGAAAGTTTTGAATTGAGAGGAACAGCAGGATGGCGGAGTTTGTGATAAGCACACTGGGTCAGGGTCTTTGCAGTGCTTTTTAGTTGACAACTTGAGCAAGATGTATTGCCCTGGAATGCCTCCTGGGCATTCTCCATGTCTGTACACAGGGAAACAAGGCTGGGAAGTCACACAGAAAATCATTGAAAGCACCAACTGGTGCAGGATGATGCACCTGGTGTGGTATTCTCATGAAACCTCTGGTGACTCTAATAATCAGTATTGCGATTAGAGCGTCTTTCTTCATCAACACCAAGGCATTCTAAAGCTGTTGATGGAATGCAGAACTGAGTCAGTGTCACTTGCTGACAGTCTTGTACAGAGCTTGCGGCCAAGACGTGAAGTTCTGTATTTACAAGACATGGTGAATGAAGGCTAGGTGTTGATTTCCCCATTTGAATGGTAGACTTCTCCATTTGAATGGTAGACAAGTGTAACGATGTTTCTTGTGGGTTGGATGTGGGATATGGTGACCATGTTACTGCTGCACATGGGTTGGGCATGGTTGGACCCAAATGATCTGACCCTGGTCCAGTACCCTGTGGTGACCTTTTCAGCTACTTGGGGCCATGCCATTCCTGGCTGAGCTGCTGGAGTGGGTCCAAAGTCCCAGCAGCCAGGGATTCCAGCTGATCAGGGGACACTGAGTTGCTCTGGCCATCCACACATTGCACTCCACATTGCAGTCAGGTCTTGGAGTCTTGGCTTGGCCTTCCCATCTAGGGACATTTGGGATGAACTATGAACTCGCAGGCTGTGTTGGTTGGCCTTCCCATCTAGGGACATTCAGGATGAATTATGAACTCGCAGGCTGTGTTGGTTGGTCTTCCCATCTAGGGACATTCAGGATGAACTATGAACTCGCAGGCTGTGTTGGTTGGTCTTCCCATCTAGGGACATTCAGGATGAACTATGAACTAGCAGGCTGTGTTGGTTGGCCTTCCCATCTAGGGACATTCGGGATGAACTATGAACTAGCAGGCTGTGTTGGTTGGCCTTCCCATCTAGGGACATTCGGGATGAACTATGAACTTGCAGGCTGTGTTGGTTGGCATTCCCATCTAGGGACATTCGGGATGAACTATGAACTCGCAGGCTGTGTTGGTTGGTATTCCCATCTAGGGACATTCAGGATGAACTATGAACTCGCAGGCTGTGTTGGTTGGTATTCCCATCTAGGGACATTCGGGATGAACTATGAACTCGCAGGCTGTGTTGGTTGGTCTTCCCATCTAGGGACATTCAGGATGAACTATGAACTCGCAGGCTGTGTTGGTTGGCATTCCCATCTAGGGACATTCAGGATGAACTATGAACTCGCAGGCTGTGTTGGTTGGCCTTCCCATCTAGGGACATTCGGGATGAACTATGAACTCGCAGGCTGTGTTGGTTGGTCTTCCCATCTAGGGACATTCGGGATGAACTATGAACTTGCAGGCTGTGTTGGTTGGTATTCCCATCTAGGGACATTCAGGATGAACTATGAACTCACAGGCTGTGTTGGTTGGTCTTCCCATCTAGGGACATTCAGGATGAACTATGAACTCACAGGCTGTGTTGGTTGGTCTTCCTAGTTAAGGATGTTCAAGATGAACTATGAACTCACACTTGCAGTTGCACGCTATGTTCAGGTCTTTGGCAATGGGGTAGTGTTTTTTCCTGCTCTTGTGAAGCAATCCTGGCCTCTAAATGACAGAAACACAAAAGTGAAATATGACGTGTGTCTTTCCTTAAGACTTAACTTCTTTGCAGTCCTGTGTATGCCTTATCATTGAGTTTGCATGCATTCTGACTGAGGTTATATTCAGTCATTAAATTTGAAAGGATGCAAGTAAAGTTAGGAATTATAACTAAGGACATCTTGGGCTCTCTCATTACTAGATTAGTCCTTGTATATGTTCTTGGGAAAGTTAATTTCAAATGTAATGATATTCAAATTTGCTCAACTTAGTTCTCCATTATGTTTCAAGTTTTCATGCCTTCCTCAATTTCCTTCCTAGATTATATCAGTATGGTGTGACATTTTGACATCCTTTGTGTACTTTTTGTGTTAATCACAATCAGAACTCAGCTATTGAAACAGAGAGGGTATTTTAGTTTCAGTATTGAAACTGAAAAAAGTTTCAGACTTGAAAAATGTGAGTAATCAGTCTAAGTTTCTTTCCATCAGGAAACTACTAACAACATTTTGAATTCTCAGATATATTTTGCCCTGAGTCATCTGCAGAAAAGTCTTTCAGTCTTCTCAAAATGTTTTCTTTTCCAGTGATGTGGTAGTATTACAGGAGAGTACAGGCTGTGAATGAATCATGTCAGTTGCAAGACTTGCCACTTAGACCATTTTGAAAGAGGAAATACTGGGACTGGGTTGTTATCTTTGTGACTGCAGATAACCTTTGACTGCTTTGCATTTTCCTGCAGTATTGCAGTGCAGGGCACTTCAGATGATCTCTCATGAACAAAAGAATCATTTTACATGTTCTATCTACCTAGACTGGCTAGAGATTGTCTGAACCTCTGTTGCATCAGTGTGTATTTCTGTATCTTACATCTGTCATGCATTCCTATCAGTGTCGGAACCAGTTGTAGTAGTAGTTGTGGCTTGGTTTGGCTCAGCTGTGCAAGCCAAACAGGTGGGGACATCCTATTGTCCAATGCAGGCTTCCTATGTCAAATGACAGGCTCTGTCATAGCTGGAGGCACATGGCATCCATCATGAATGTCTGGGCTTTGGGGTCAATGGGGCACGTGCGTCTCACACCTTAGGCTTAGGGATACATTCAGGGGGTCATACTCATAGTTTGTTGTGTCTCATCCTGAAGGGCACATGCAATTTGGAAGTAGATGCATTATGCCAACTTAAATTTTCCTGGTAATGGCACTGATTCTTCTTGTAATGTCTCATTGCCTTAGATCAGATTTCCTTATTCTGATTGACACGTTGTTGTGTTTTTATGTTTATTGACATGTCAAATTCTGGTATTGAAATGGAGTAGTCTGTTAAATGGGTTATGGGTTACCTCCAGTTAGAGGAATCAGGATACCATATTAAAAAATTCCATGTTGATAAGGTTTATCATTGATTAACTGAATTATTTGGGACATTAGAGTAATGTACTAATCTTGAAGTGGTGCTCTTGTCTGAGTGAATGAACTGAAAATATTTTATTTGGTACATAAAAATGCCTCATGAGTTGTCTATAACTTCATTTATGTATGAAAATAGGTTTTCAGTCCATTGATTTGGTCATTTTTATCTGATAACATTTTTTAGTATCTCTCATTCTCATACATGGAGTTTTCTGTCGTGCCCAAATAGTGTAGTTTGTGACTATTTATGCATGCTTTTGCAGGAAAGGACAAGATTGTGGAGGATATACTCTCACACCGCCTCTGTCCAGACATTAATGACAAAAATTCATGGGGTGAGTGTTACAATCTTTTGAACTATGTGTGCAGGTGTGTGTGTGTGCTGTGTTTGTGCCTGTATGTGTGTGCAGGTGCGTATGTGTGTGTGTGTGTGTGTGTGTGTGTGTGTGTGCCTGTATGTGCGTGTGTGTGTGTGTGTGCAAGTGTGTGTGTGTGTGTTTATATGTGTGTGTTTATGTATGTTTGTGTGTGTGTGTGTGTGTAGTTTTGTTTTGTTTTTAAACATCATTAGCAGCCCATAGAGCTATTCATTGAAACTGTTTATTACAGAGGGAAAAAAGACCTCAGCAGTTAAGGCAGATGTGAACTTGTTAATTAACTCTAAGAATTACTTCAAGTGGATTATCAGAATGGGAGGCAGCACATGAAGTTACCTGAATTGATTTTCTACAAAAGTATCACAATATACATCTACATATTTTTGACAGGTGGTCATTGAGAGGCAAGCAAAGGGCATGCTTGTGAAATGCATACAGTGGTGCATTCTGCTCTTCCTATTGTCACGACCTGTAGTCACCCGACACAGGAAAACAGCCACATCTACACTGACAAGTGGCCTGATGGGCCATTTGTGGAGATCATGACTGGTGGACTATTGAGCTCGTTTCCTTTTTTATGTGCCAGTAAATCACTTCCTGGTTTACTGGAGCAGCAAAGACTTGCTGACCCACAATGCTGCCCTTGATGGCTTCCAGCCACTTATAGACCAGTTGAATGCCGTCTACAGCTTTTGAAAGCTGTTCTCGTCAACACCAGACACTTTTGGAATCTTTATCTCTGAAATGAAATCTTGCAGAAGTATGCTTGATGTGTTTGTTGAGGTGCGTGTGAAAAACCCAAATGAAACCTAAATGCCTGATTTGTGATAGGTGTAATAGCTGCCCAGTCTTTGTGGTGTGACAAGCCCGAACTTTCCTGAACACTCCTGTTGCATGTTGAGAAGTGCTGAGTAACTGGGCACAGGGAACAGCTGCTTGCTCAAAGGGAAGATGCTGACAGAGAGCATGAAAAGCACACAGAAGCTATTGTTCTTGCCTGTCAAGTGCAGCAAGTCATGCATAGTTTTCCTTAACAATATCAAATCCTTGACAACACTTCAACACAGCCATGTTTGGCCTGTCTCTCAAAAATGAACTATGGATTTGCAGTAAGGGGGGAGGGGGGGGGGGGGGGGGGGGGGGGGGAGGGGAGCCACCCATCCACCCAATCTTTGGTGTTTTTTTTCCCAGTCTCCATTTCATTTGACCCAGTTTCAATATAGCATAATTTGTATCTTCCTGAAACTGTTAAAGGGGAAGGAAGATGATATTTGTGGCATCAAATGCTGGAGTGATATTTCCCATGCCTCTGCTCAGTGTTTACTTCAATAGAAGAGATGCACTCATATGCTTTAAGTCTCAGATCAGTTTACTTCAGTATTTGCTTCCTGGATTGAAATACTTTCCTGTTAGGTTTGGTGACATGAGAGTGGTGTGTGTGTGTGTGTGTGTGTGTGTGAGAGAGAGAGAGAAAGATAGAGAGAGAGAGAGAGAGAGAGAGAGAGAGAGAGAGAGAGAGAGAGAGAGAGAGAGAGAGAGAGGGAGGGAGGGAGGGAGGGAGGGAGGGAGGGAGGGAGGGAGGGAGGGAGGGAGGGAGGGAGGGAGGGAGGGAGAGAGAGAGAGAGAGAGAGAGAGAGAGAGAGAGAGAGAGAGAGAGAGAGAGAGAGAGAGAGAGAGAGAGAGAGAGAGAGAGAGAGGGTGAAGGTGGGGTGAGATGGTGGTACTAAAACAGGCAGACAGGCATCCAGGCAGGTACAGACATGGACAGATACACACATCAGTTGTGCATACATGCATGTACACACACACACACACACACACACACACACACACACACACACACACACACACACACACACGCACACAGAGAGGAGAAATATTTTCCTAAAGTGAGAAGTAGGTAAAAAAAAGATTTGATGGGCATGATTTTAACACTCTGATAGAAATAAAGGTGCTGTTCCTTTGTAGTTGCAGATAGAACAATTGGATGCCATATGACGTTTTGTGTGATACAAATTACAGAGAGAAAAAAATCTGGATCTATGTATACAAAAGCTGATGTTGTGCTTCCTTCTTTTCTTATCTGAGCATGGTTGTGTTGACAGGCTCCACAGCGCTTCACGACGCTGCCTACCATGGGTTCAATGAAATTGTTCAAAGTCTGCTGGCACACAAGGTGGACATCAAACTCAAGGACAAGAATGGTCACACTGCCCTGCATGTCAGTTGCCTTTCCTCTTTCTTATCTTCCTGCACAACTTGTGCTCACAAGTCATGTGTCCAAAGCAAGCCTGGAATTCTTTGTGGGGTGTGGCGGCATTGCCTATTGTAGAAGTTTGGTGCATGTTTAGAGCTCAGGAAAAGGAAAATGCTTTCTTTGATTAAACTAAAGAGCATTATATTATAATCTGACATTTGTGTAAAGTGAAGAGAAAAATTCCTGCTTTGGTCTAAGATACATTTGACTAAATCAGTGAACACTGTTTTGCTTTCAAAGTTACTTCACTCTGAAATATCTCCCTACTTTATCAGTTGAAAAGATGGATGTTACAAGATAAATTTTGACTCAGGCTGTTACATTCTCAGCTTATAGTTTACTGTAGTATGTCATTCCATCACTGCTATTCACGTCACGGCACATTTTGTACTTGACTCTGACTGTGTAGCAGAGATACAGTAACCCCATGAAATCAATGATGCCTTTAATGATTTGCCTGAAAAAAATTCATTGCAGTCACTGTATATTTCACAATGGCTGCTGCCACAAAATATTAAATCTCGCCCCTAGCAGGAGGCAATGTTAATTTCCTGTACATAGGAGTTATTCAAGACAGACAGACATACAGACAACCTTTATACATCCATATACTATATGATATTATCATGACATGTAATTTATGTACAAACACAATAAAGGAGAAGTTTTGCAACTCAAGTATACATTAGTGATATTTACAAAGAAAATGGATAATGTTGTGATTTTCAATTGTAAACCTCAGAGAGAAACCAACAAACTCAAATTATGTGCAGAAATATACCAGGATTTTACTCAAGTCTTTTAGTGAAAGTGGCAGTAATCTCACCTTCGAAATGATTTGTTGAAAAGTCAGATGGAGAATGGCACAAATGAGCTACAGAATCTGCTTTGGATTGTAATGAGAGATGCCTTGAATCAGACAGCACTAGATGCCTTGAATCAGACAGCACTAGATGCCTTGAATCAGACAGCACTAGATGCCTTGAATCAGACAGCACTAGATGCCTTGAATCAGACAGCACTAGATGCCTTGAATCAGACAGCACTAGATGCCTTGAATCAGACAGCACTAGATGCCTTGAATCAGACAGCACTAGATGCCTTGAATCAGACAGCACTAGATGCCTTGAATCAGACAGCACTAGATGCCTTGAATCAGACAGCACTAGATGCCTTGAATCAGACAGCACTAGATGCCTTGAATCAGACAGCACTAGATGCTTTGAATCAGACAGCACTAGATGCCTTGAATCAGACAGCACTAGATGCCTTGAATCAGACACCACTAGATGCCTTGAATCAGACAGCACTAGATGCCTTGAATCAGACAGCACTAGATGCTTTGAATCAGACAGCACTAGATGCCTTCAATCGGACAGCACTAGATGCCTTGAATCAGACAGCACTAGATGCCTTGAATCAGACAGCACTAGATGCTTTGAATCAGACAGCACTAGATGCCTTCAATCGGACAGCACTAGATGCCTTGAATCAGACAGCACTAGATGCCTTGAATCAGACAGCACTAGATGCCTTGAATCAGACAGCACTAGATGCCTTGAATCAGACAGCACTAGATGCTTTGAATCAGACAGCACTAGATGCCTTCAATCGGACAGCACTAGATGCCTTGAATCAGACACCACTAGATGCCTTGAATCAGACACCACTAGATGATAACATTAAAAAAGAAAATGAGAGAAATCCTCAAAGGTTTTCTTGACTTAAGTTTTTATTGTAATGCTATGCAGGTCACTGCAGATGGTAGGGACATGGCTGTAGTCTTTCTCCAGCTTTCCATAGAGCTCTAAGGCTGACCATACAGTGGCATTGTAAAACTTGTGTATGATTTTTGTGCACACGAAGCTGCAGCTGCAGGAAACATTTATGTTAAAACTAAGATGGAAGGACTCAAACTGTAGGTACAGGAAGCACTTTGCATTAGCTATGAGAAATACTGATGGCTCTTTAATTTGTAGGAAAACTTTGTATCAATGGGAAGTATTAAGTGTCAGCTGTAGTGAACATTCATAGCTGAATGATTACTGTAAACATAAATGTCTTAGCAATGAGGAACATTCATTGCCTAGTAGCTCTTGGTATAAATCAAGGGAAACAGTTATGGCTTAGTGGCAGTTGGAAACACAACCATGGGGAACTTATATGATAATTTGGTTGGTGTGGGAAACATTGTCAGGACTAATGTTGACAACGTGATAGCTGTGGAAAACATGAAAGTCTTGGCTATTGGGGCAGGGTGTCCAACTCTGCAATAGGAACATTCCTTATTATCAAACACATTTATAGGTATATTGATTTACTTTATCCCTCCAGGTTTACTGGAGGTCCTCACAGCTTTATCTGTCTGTGTGTCTGTGTGTGTGTCTGTCAGTCCCGACTTAACGGCTGATATCTCAAAAACTACTGGACGGATTTCCTTGACATTTTGCACACTTACTGGAAGTTAGGTCCGATTGAATGTATCAAGTTTTCAGAATCAAGGTTTGAAAAGAAAGTGACTTTTTGTACGTTTTGGTGTTGCAAAGAAGGCAAGGGACGGAACTCTGTCCCGACTCAAGGGAAGTTTTGGCATGTGTGACGTGATCATTTGACTTCGAATAACGTGACATAATTTCGAGGAGATTGGACATTTTTGAAGGGGAAAGAAGGAATTTTTTATCCCTCCAGGTTTACTGAAGGTCCTCACAGCTTAATGGATTAGCTCACTCGGTAGCGCGTCAAATATTTTTTTGTCGCTGTGACATGCTTGGTTGTAGGGGATGCACGTACCACACAGAAGCTTCTTTTTTTAAAATGTGTGTATGGTATTCGAGAGAGAGAGAGCCACCCCACCCGTTGTTGTACACATGAGAGGTTGTGGGTTCGAACCTTACTTTTTTCCCCCCTCTTTTCTCGAGAGGTTGCGGGTTCGAACCGGATCTTTTTGTTGTTGTTGTTGTTGTTGTTTTTTAATGCCAAAACCTGGAGGTTCAGTGCCAGCGGTTTTTATTTGAATGGAACACCTGCATTGTAGATGCAGGAAAGGATTATAACATGGGAAACATTTATGTGCATATATCAATAGTGGGAAACACTCTGTGTTAAATAAGGGAAGGAATATTTGTAATGTTGGCTGTGGGAAATTCTAGTGTGGTTTTTTTCTAGCCTCAGAGGTCATTTTGATCAGTAAAGTAACGTCCATTTTGCATTTGTTTGCAGCGTGCCTGTCTGAACAATCAAGTGACCACGGCGGCCATTCTCATAAAATCAGGCCACGCCAGTCCCACAGAGCGCTGTCCTCTGACTGGATGGTCTCCCCTTCATGAGGCAGCCATGCGTGGACACACCAGCTGTGTCAAGGTGTGTGCAAGTGTGTTTATGTGTGTTTATGTGTGTGTGTGTTTGTGTGTGTTTGTGTGTGTTTATGTGTGTGTGAGTGTGTGTGTGTGTGTGTGTGTTTGTGTGTGTGTGTGTGTGTGTGTGTGTGTGTGTGTGTGTGTGTGTGTGTGTGTGTGTGTGTGTTTGTGTGTGTGTGTGTGTGTGTGTGTGAGTGTGTGTTTTATGTATGTGAGTGTTTGTGTGGGTTTTTGACTCACATGCGAAGCAAAAGTGAGTCTATGTACTCACCCGTGTCGTCCGTCCGTCCGTCCGTCCGGGCGTAAAAAACTTAACCGTTGGATTTTTCTCAGAGACTATTAAGTCTATCAACACCCAATTTGGCATGATGGTGTATGATGACAAGGCCTCAAAAAACATACATAGTGACTTGACCTTGCTTCAAGGTCAAGGTCGCAGGAGCCATAAATGTTGTCTAAAAAACAGCCATTTTTCACATTTTCTCAATTTTCTCTGAAGTTTTTGAGATTGGATACCTCACCTATACGTGGTATATAGGGCAAAGTAAGCCCTATTTTTTTATACCAGTTTGGTTGACCTTGCTTCAAGGTCAAGGTCACAGGAGCTCTTCAAAGTTGGATTGTTTACATATTTTGAAGTGACCTTGACCCTGAACTATGGAAGATAACTGTTTCAAACTTAATAATTATGTGGGGCACATGTTATACTTTCATCATGAGACACATTTGGTCACATATCATCAAGGTCAAGGTCACTTTGACCCTAATGAAATGTGACCAAAATGGGGTAGTGAACCACTAAAAGTGACCATATCTCATGGTAGAAAGTGCCAATAAGCACCATTGTGCTTCCTATGTCTTGAATTTACAGCTTTGTGTTGCATGACCTTGAATGACCTTGACCTTGGGTCAAGGCCACATGTATTTTGGTAGGAAAAATGTGTAAAGCATTCCTTAGTTTAGTGTATGATGTCGTTGCTAGGTGTAGTTGATCGGCCTTGACCTTGAAGGTCACCTGAAGGTCAAGGTCATGTAAAGGTCAAGGTCAAGCATGTGAGTCGTATGGGCTTTGCCTTTCTTGTTTTTTATGGCGTGTGTGTGTTAGTGTGTGTGTGTGTGTTTGTGTGTGTGTGTGTGTGTGTGAGTGTGTGTGTGTGTGAGTGTTTGCATGTTTGTGTACATACATACATGTATGTCTGTGTGTGTGTGTGTGTGTGTGTGTGTGTGTTTGTGTGTGTGTGAGGGTTGTGTGATGGCATGTATTTATGAGTATGTGCACAGTCTGGGAGCATAAATGAGTGTAAATGTTTAGGATGACAACAGGAAGACCTCTTTGCCAGCTTCTAGGCAGTCAGGTCAGATCCTTTGTTGTGATGGGAGCTGCTCAGCACACAATGGTTACAGCTGTGCATCGCACACCTCATTTTCATTTGTAAATAACTTAAATAGACATTATCAGTGGAAGTGGTAGTCTACTTGTTCACAAAGGCCCAGAAAAAAGAAAATATTTGTGGTTTTATTGTAAGCATAACAATGTGCATGCATTTTGAATACACTTAATGAGGGTCTATTTTGGGAGGTTGAACTGGACCACAGTGACTAGACAGAAATTCAAACCCAGGAACCTGTGGGGGATGATGAAATTAGAGTTTTCTAGAGGTTCATAAAGACCTTGACATTCTTATGCAACATGTCGTCGTAAAGTTTTTGTTTATGTATGAAATTTGATGCATATCCTCTAAAGTGGCATTTGTTGTAGTTACAATATAAATCAACCCTTTTTTTCCTTCTGTATGTGTGGAATAAGACAGGTTACATTTTGAGTATTTTATTTGCATTCATGGTAAAGTTATTTCATTGTGATGCATCACAAATATATAAATGTGCTGAGTAAAACTATTTTAAAAATTAATCTTATTCCTTTTAGTTTGCCTGCTTTTTTCATTTGTTTGCATGCTTTTTTATTCTATTAGTTGTTGCTGGATATCAGTGGGTCGCCATTTCCAAGGAACGAAGACAAGAAGACACCCCTGGATCTTGCTGACCAGTACAACCGACTGGAAGTCATCAAAGTCTACAGTGAGTGTTAAACTGGCATTCACATCTACAGCAAGTGCTTTCATAGTTGCGTGCTCTCCTATAGAAAGCACTGAGGTAGTCTCTGTAATCAGACGTTGGGCTGTGCAAACCATGTCTGAGAACATCCTTACTACAAGATACAAGATACAAGATACTTTATTGTCCTCATTGACAAGGAAATTCGTTTTGTCGGTGGCAAAAACATAATACATACATACAAAAACAGAAGCGTAAAAGAAGTTCAACATTAATTAACTCAATCACATCGCTCAAGTTATGGAGTCAAAACAGAAAGACACAATAAGATAGGACACATTTAGCGCTACATCATAGGCAATTCAATTTAATAGAGAAACATTTTACACCGCAACAAGTAATCACAGAAGAAACAAAAGACACAAGCATCCACATCAAACAATCATCGTCACGCAATCACACATACCCGATCTTCAACCATAACACATGTACAAGCCCCCCCCCCCCCCCCCCCCATCATGTTCTTCATCCTGCATCACAACACAATCACAGGAAAGACCAACAAGAGACAGGCATGCACATCAACAACCACACTCACTCAGCACACATACACGATCATCAACGCATAACGCATGCACTCCCCCCCCCCCCCCCCCCCCCCCCACACACACACACACACACACAAACACTCTCACATGTTAATCCTTGTTGTCACAGACATAGTTCACACCATTCATAGTCCTTTCTGTCACAGTTCACAGCAAGTGCTACATGTCATCATAGTCCCAGTTCACTTTACTCCAATCCTCCGTCATATGTATCATCAATCCTGGTCACATAGTCACAGCTCTCATCACTCATCCTCACAGTCACAGTTTACATCACCCCCTCTTCAGTCACAGTTCGCGTCACTCCTGGTCCCACAGTCGCGTCAAGTCTCACAACATCTTCATGCATACTACCCATTCACCGGGACTCATTGAAGAGATGAATGGCTGTCGGGAGGAACGAATCCCTCATGCGGTTTGTTCTGGCAGGCCAGTACCTCAGGCGACGTGAGGACTCACGAGTGGGTTCGTATGACGCGAATGCCTGGTGCAGAGGGTGGCGGTCGTCAGATCGAATCTTGCCCATCTTCCTCAGGGCCACACTGGGGTAGCGATCACTGAGAGGCCGGAGGTCGGAGCCAGTGATGGCGCCGGCTTCCTCCACGACCTTCTCCAGCCTCTCCATGTCGCCCTTTCTCACACTGCTGTGGTAACACAGCTGGTTGAAGGAGACGACGCTCTCAATAGTCGCCTGGTAGAAGAGGTGGAGAATCTCAGGGTTGACGCGGAACTGCCGCAGCTTTCTCAAGAAGAAAAGCCTCTGGTTCGCCCGCTTGCACACAGTGTCCACGTTCGGCGACCAATTGAGCTGGTTATCGATGATGGTGCCTAGATACTTGTAGGTATCAACCATCTCGACTGGTTCGCCCTTGATGACGATGTGATCAACCGTGGTCTTGTTGTCTCGTCGAAAGTCCATGATGAGCTCCTTGGTCTTGTCACATTCAGCTCCAGGAAGTTGTCGTCGCACTACTTCACCAGTTCCTCCACGGCGATTCTGTACACCGATTCGTCGTTCTTCAGGATGAGACCTGACAGGGATGTGTCATCTGCGAACTACAGTAGGGATTCTGCATTCAAGCAATATGTGTGGCAGTGGAGTCTGTCTCAAAAAGTGATTTGAATGTGCTAATACTGAATGTACAAAACATGTTCAATATAATTCATCATAGGAGTGTTGAACCTGGGCATAATATGCAAGGACTTTTAGTAGGAAACAACTGATTGGATGCTTAGCTGCATCACTCAAGTGACATAGATCTTGATTCTTGTTTAACTCATTGCTTACGCAGGGATAGCATTAGGAATTTTACCTCTGTACGCAGTGTTTTTTTAAGTTTTCAAAAAATCGTACAAAGTCCAAATTTTGAATAACTGTTTAATATTTGGTACCACAAGAAAGAAAATAATTTGCACTTTCTAGCTGAAGTGCTGGATAGTTACAATATGCAGTAAGAAAATTGGGGAAATTTGTTTTTTAACACCAGGTACATGCAATTTTGATTTTCTTTTTTTTTACACCTAATGTATTGTACTAATAGTCAAGAGATAGATTTTGCACAACAGTTCTGAAATCAGTATTTCCACATCAAACTATATTGATGAATGATTGACTACAGGATAAAAAAATGCTTGAAAATGATTTTTTTTAGCAAGTCAGAGAGGTGAAATCAGAAAATATACACTTACTGCAATCTGTCTCTGTTTGAATAGAAGAAAAGTCTCAAATGACCTGAGAGAAAGAAGGCGCCCTACTCGGCATAGTCCTCTTTTGTGTGGTACAGTTCATTGGAGGAGTAGAGAAGGTTTTCGGCATCCTCTGCATCCGAATCGATGTCTGTGTCTGCTGTAAAAACCGTTTCTATCTCTTCCTCTCTTTCTGACGTCGACGGCGACGAAGTCAATTCGTTTTCGCTTTCAGCCACGAAATCGATTCGTCTTCGCTGTCAGCCACCGCTTCATTCTCGTTGACTGGGACTATTTCCGCATCAGAATCATAAAGATCTTCTTCAGAAGTCCAATATCCACCTAGATCTTCAATATCAGACCCTTCTTCCATCCACACTTCTAATACTTCGTACTTTTCATCACCGCTCAATCACCGACAACGCGACGCCATGTCGACAAGCGCGAAAACGCGACGTAGGGTGAGCGTAGCTTCTACAACATCTAGCTTTCTCACGGGGACTATACTAAAGAAAAGGTAACTCCAGCGAACACAGATTGGTTACAGCATAAAGTGCTGTACGATTTACTTCCCTTGAAACAGCCACGTAGATAGGAAAAATTCTTTACGGCGACCGCAACCACGTAGTTGAGCTGCGTAGCCAAAGGGTGTTGGCGTCATCGCAACCACGTGGTTGAGCTGCGTAAGCAATGGGTTAAAAGCTACTTGGTATCAGTTGCCATTAATTAGCAACAAATTCAAGGGGAAACATTCGGAGGCATTTGTCTGGTAAATTTTCAGAATCAAATTGTAACACGAAGCCTTTGTGTTTATGTTTGAATGTTGACAAGCCAAGAGTGCTCCAATCAGATGCACACTGCCCAAATTCTCAAGTCTTTCAAAAATGGACACTTGTTTGGAACTCTCTCATTTCTCCCATGCAGACAAGTTTGAGCTGCCTGCCCTGAACTCCGTGCAGGGGGAGTGGTTCCACCCCGAGCTGGAGAGGGAGGGGTCCAAGACGCTTTTCACCATGTATGGCATGCCTGAAGGCCTCTTCATCATCCGCCCCAGCCGCCACCACCGTGGCTGGCACGTGCTGTCTCTGTGTCACCAAAACACCGTCTACAACTACGAGATCAAAAACACAGTAAGAATACACATCTTCTTAGCTTTTATATTGTATCTGGCATTTTTAGGGGCCTTGTTTGTTTGTTTGTTTGTTTGCTTGCTTGCTTGCTTGCTTGCTTGATAAGTTGTTTTGTATTCTTACTTTTATTTTGGGGGAGTAATGGATTTTGCAGGATCAAGAACAATCAAGACTGCATTATCAATCTGAGTTTATCTTTGTTTGAGAGTGGCTTGTGCCAAGTCCTCAGTTCTTCCTTTTCTATGTCTTGTGCTTCTCACTATCTTCTGTGAAAAAAAAATTTAAGAAAAGAAAAAAATTTTACTTGTTCTGTTCAAACTCATGCATTAACTCCAGCAGACATTAATTTATACAATTTAAATAATTCTTTCATATTTTTTACTCATATAAAGCAACAGGGCAGCAGCTGCAGTTTGTGCATAAATCATTGTGTTGCATTGGCTCTTGTCACAAAACTTCATTGGCCTTCTTGCTTCAGCATCTTCCACATTCAAACAGCCACGTCCACCACTAATGATTGTGAATATGACATTTCTAATGTGCAAGTAGGTTATCTTTTGTATCTCCAAATATACCTTCACCTGTAAGATTCAGTTTCCATATACTGTTGGTTCTCAATGAAGATGTCCATCTTTAGAATGAATTTTTAAAAAGTTGTCCATCTTATTATGGCATAGGTCACTTTGGTCCCTGTAGCGCAGAATATCTCTTACTGTGACCTTTTTACCTGTAGTGGTGTGTAGTGAATTTTCTATCAAGGCTTTCTTTGTCATTGTCATTCCTTGCAAGGAAAGACCCTGATGGAAAGATTGTCTTCCTCTGCATGGCCTGTAGGCTTTTAGCTGTCAGTCAGTGTGATGTAAACTCTCTTCGAAGACATAATTTTCTGTGTGGCTCAACATACAATGACCTGTAGTATTGTACTCTTTTACCGTACCAACCATCATTCTAGTCCACTTGAGACTTCGCCTGCCGGCGAAAGAGTATGCCACAGTTCATATCATGTGATGGAACTAATCAGTCCAGAATGTCCATAAGGAGGTCACACGAGAGGCTTGTGGGATAGGACTCTGCTCCCTGACATGCACCGTTAAAGTTGTTCTAAGACTATTTTGCACAAATCTAATAAATTATGCTTGTTGAGGCAATAAACAAGCAATTATTTGATAAAATAAAATGTTTGTGTTGAAATGGAAACAAGTTTTGACATCTGAACGATTTCTGTAAAAAGGGGAAAAAATAGTATCCAGAACGAGCTATTTTTGGCACAGTGCTGTAATGCAAAGGGTCAAGTCTTGTTACGCATTCATTGCAAACTGTGCCAGTCACTACTGACTCGGGTTCACAGAATGACCTACTATTACAGCCCAGCGGAGGTGTGGGCTAGCTCTCTGGGCTTCCTACTCAGTTTCATTGACCTAAATTTAGCCACCATGTAGGGAAAATCAGGCCACACTTCCCCATTGTTGTTATCTGACTGATGCATTCAGGGCAGTGAGTCAGAGAAAGGAGACATGAGTGGGAGCAGGTAAGGCCTAGCTGACAGCTATGGCAGCATGGGAATGTCAGCACTTGGCTGAGGAGAGGGCAAGCAGTATGGGGCGCTAGATATCTAATCTCTCTGAAGATGTCATTCTCTATTTCATGGGCTCTCTGTGACAGTGGTTTTCAGTATTGTATGGACAGCATGAAAGCTTGTTTTGTCCCTTGTCCTATCCCTTCTACCATGGCACTCTGTTTTATATTTCTGTGACAGTGTGGTTGTCTGTGACAGTGAGGTTTTCTGTGACAGTGAGGTTTTCTGTGAGTGAGGTTTTCTGTGACAGTGTGGTTTTCTTTGACAGTGTGGTTCTCTGTGTCAGTGTGGTTCTCTGTGACAGTGTGGTTCTCTGTGACAGTGTGGTTTTCTGTGACAATTTGGTTCTGTTTGACACACAGGTGTTCTGTGACTGTGTGATTCTATGTAATGGTGTGATTCCCTGTGACAGTGTGGTTGTCTGTGACAATGTGGCTCTCTGTGACAGTGTAGTTCTGTGACAGTGTGGTTGTCTGTGACAGTGTGGTTGTCTGTGACAGTGTGGTTGTCTGTGACAGTGTGGTTCTCTGTGACAGTTTAGTTCTGTGACAGTGTGGTTCTCTGTGACAGTGTGGCTCTCTGTGACAGTGTGGCTCTCTGTGACAGTGTGGCTCTATGTGTCAGTGTGGCTCTCTGTGACAGTGTGGCTCTCTGTGACAGTGTGGCTCTCTGTGAGTGTAGTTCTGTGACAGTGTGGTTCTCTGTGACAGTGTGGCTCTCTGTGACAGTGTGGTTGTCTGTGACAGTGTAGCTCTCTGTGACAGTGTGGCTCTCTGTGGCAGTGTGGCTCTCTGTGACAATGTGGTTCTCTGTGACAGTGTGGCTCTCTGTGACAATGTGGCTCTCTGTGACAATGTGGCTCTCTGTGACAGTGTAGTTCTGTGACAGTGTGGTTCTCTGTGACAGTGTGGCTCTCTGTGACAGTGTGGTTGTCTGTGACAGTGTAGCTCTCTGTGACAGTGTGGCTCTCTGTGACAGTGTGGCTCTCTGTGGCAGTGTGGCTCTCTGTGACAATGTGGTTCTCTGTGACAGTGTGGCTCTCTGTGACAATGTGGCTCTCTGTGACAATGTGGCTCTCTGTGACAGTGTAGTTCTGTGACAGTGTGGTTCTCTGTGACAGTGTGGCTCTCTGTGACAGTGTGGTTGTCTGTGACAGTGTGGTTCTCTGTGACAGTGTGGCTCTCTGTGACAGTGTGGCTCTCTGTGACAGTGTGGCTCTCTGTGACTGTGGTTCTCTGTGACAGTGTGGTATTCTGTGACAGTGTAGTTCTCTGTGTGGTACAGAGTTTGTGAAAGCATGTTACACTCCTTCTCCTGTCCCTCCTGCCATGACTGACAACTGTGCTGCAGGACTACCGAGACAGGCTGGTGCACTACATTGACGATGGCCCCTACCTGCTCAGCTTGGAGCACCTTGCCTTCCACTACAGCCGCTATGAGGATGGTCTTCCCTGTCGCCTGCGCGCCGCCCTCTCCCCCAGTAAGCCATGCTTTTCTGTGTGGTGTGTTGTGTGTCATTTTCACTGCTTGACTCTTTCTTGGAGGAAGTTCCTCCTCAGGCTTCACTCAGAATCAGTTGAAACTTCACATCTAGAGCATTGGAGTGCCCTCATTAGAAAAAAACTTGATTCACCCAATCTTTCTCAGGATAGAAATGCTGCTGTGTATGATATGGCTAGAGTGCAGTGATTTCTTTGTAGTCAAGATAGAAAGGGTGCCCTTTGCAAATGAATTTACTTTTTTGTTGTTTGCTTTTAGAATGAAAAAAGTGTGTGATAGATTTGATTTGAAGTAAATTATCATAGTCTGTTAGGAAAATATATTTCTTGCAAGCTTCTCTGAAGTCTTTAAAAAGCTGTTGCTGTGATGTAGGAGTGTGACAGCCGGCCATTTTTCCTACCAGGCAAACAGATGAAAGAGCTGCCGGTACCTGAGGATTACTACAACTTGGGCCCTGTTCCAGTGTCCACCCAACAGGCTTATGCATGTAGGTCTGCCATGCTGTCAGGCTGCCTCTCATCCCCTTAATAATCCTTGCACTTTCTCATCTTGTAATCTGCTGTTGTCACCAAACTTAGTGTACTCTGTTGATGTTGTTAGGATTTGATACCCAAAATGCCAATGTGTGTGTGTGTGTGTGTGTGTGTGTGTGTGTGTGCTTTTTGCTTCTGTATGTAGCACTATTCTTTTTTCTAATAATAAATTCAGAGTACTTTCTGTTGTATGTATATGTAGGTTGATAGTTTAATATTTTAATTGAGAATCATGTCAAGAATTGGTGTTGCCAATTCTTCTTCTAATGTTTCAAAACTGGTGACATGTTGATGATATTTTCAAAGCTAATGAATTTTGTAGCATCTTTTTCATCTTCTTCTTGTGCTGTATATATTCTTTTGTGAATTAACATGCATGTTACTTTCAAGAATGTGATGCAAACAGGTCTAGTGTGAATTTTATTATGTTGCCTTTATGATACATGGTGGCCTGTGGAATTTTCATTTCATCCTTCCTTCCTTTCTTTCCAACTTCTTTCTTTATTTCCTGGTTTTTCCTCAAGTAAAATTTAAATAAAAAGTTAATATTTTGTCATGCAGAATGGCATTGTCATGTCATAAAGTTAAACAATGATACTCCTGTACTGAAAAATCC
Organism: Theodoxus fluviatilis; assembly: GCA_034096865.1. NCBI lineage: Eukaryota > Metazoa > Mollusca > Gastropoda > Cycloneritida > Neritidae > Theodoxus > Theodoxus fluviatilis. The sequence goes on from JAWQFJ010010757.1 coordinate 36,295, forward strand.
ATACAGTGTCAATCCCCACAGCTCAATAATCAATATAAAAACTGCTGGCGCTGAACCTCCAAGTTTTGGCATTAAAAAGTTTTTTAAAAGATCGGGTTTGAACCCGCAACCTCTCGAGAAAAGGGGAGGGGGGGGGGGGGGGGGGGTGGGGGAAGAAAGGTTCGAACCCGCAACCTCTCACGTGTACAACAATGGGTGGGGTGGCTCTCTCTCTCGAGAATACCATACACACATTATTAAAAAAAGAAGCTTCTGTGCGGATTTGAATCTGTACGCGCATCCCCTACAACCAAGCATGTCCCAGTGACAAAAAAATATTCAACGCGCTACCGAGTAAGCTAATCCATAAAGCTGTGAGGACTCATTCTAGTAAACTAGAGATTTCGCCTACCGGCGAAGTATCTCTAGCACAGTTGACATCACGTGATGGAAGGTTTTCGGCCAATTTATGCAAACGGAGGTCACACGAGATTCTTGTGGGATAGCCGATGTGCTCCCTGACATACGCCGTTAAATTAGTTCTGAGACTATTTCGCACAAAACTCTTAACTTACTCTTGTTGAGACAACAAACAAGTGTTTATTCGATACAATAAAATGTTTGTGTTGAAATGGAAACAAGTTTTGAGGACCTTCAGTAAACTTGGAAGGATTAAAAAATCCTTCTTTCTCCTTCACCAATGTCCAATCTCCTCAAAATTACGTCACGTTATTCGACGTCAAATGATCACGTCACACATGCCAAAACTTCCCTTGAGTTGGGACAGAGTTCCGTCCCTTGCCTTCTTTGCAACACCAAAACGTACAAAAAGTCACTTTCTTTTCAAACCTCGATTCTGAAAATTTGATACATTCAATCGGACCTAACTTCCAGTAAGTGTGCAAAATGTCAAGGAAATCCGACCAGTAGTTTTTGAGATATCAGCCGTTAAGTCGGGACTGACAGAAAGACAGACAGACAGACAGACAGACAGACAGACAGACAGACAGACAGACAGACAGACAGACAGACAGACAGACAGACAGATAGATAAAGCTGTGAGGACCTCCAGTAAACCTGGAGG
>JAWQFJ010010758.1:0-42500 GCA_034096865.1 Theodoxus fluviatilis
TCGCACCACACACACACACACACACACACACACACACACACACACACACACACACACACATACACACACACACACACACCACACACACACACACACACACACACACAGTACACACATCCAGAACATCGGATCACCCCCGAAAGCCAACAAGCGAACCATCTGAACACCCAAAACCGCCAACCACTCAACTACTCTTTGGTGTACTAAGAGGCTAAGCAGCCACAACCACCAATACCATCAGCCACCACCACCAATACCATCAGCCATCACCACCACCACCACCATCAGCCACCACCACCACCAATACCATCAGCCACCACCACCACCAATACCATCAGCCACCACCACCACCAATACCATCAGCCACCACCACCACCAATACCATCAGCCACCACCACCACAACATCAGCCACCACCACCACCACAACCATCAGCCACCACCACCACCATACCATCACCACCACCACCACCATACCACCACCACCACCACCACTACCATCAGTCACCACCACCTATACCATCAGCCACAACCACCACCACCACCATCAGCCACCACCACCACCACCATCAGCCACCACCACCACCAATCCATCAGCCACCACCACCACTACCATCAGCCACCACCACCACCACTACCATCAGCCACCACCACCAGCACCATCAGCCACCACCACCACCATACCATCAGCCACCAACCACCACCCATCCAGCAACCAACCACCACCCATCCAGCAACCAACCACCACCCATCAGTACCACCACCACCACCCATCAGTACCACCACCACCACCACCCACCAGTACCACCACCACAACCCATCACCACCACCACCACCATCAGCCACCACCACCACCACCACCAGCCACCACCACCAGTACCATCAGCACCACCACCACCATCAGCACCACCACCAGTACCATCAGCACCACCACCACCACTACCATCAGCACCACCACCACCAGTACCATCAGCACACCACCACCAGTACCATCAGCACCAACCACCAGTACCATCAGCCATCACCACCACCACCACCATCAGCCACCACCACCACCACACCATCAGCCACCACCACCACCAGCCACCATCAGCCACCACCACCACCACCACCATCAGCCACCACCACCACCACCATCAGCCACCACCACCACCACTACCATCAGCCACCACCACCAATACCATCAGCCACCACCACCTATACCATCAGCCACCACCACCTATACCATCAGCCACCACCACCAATAAAATCAGCCACCACCACCAATTCCATCACTGACACCTGACTCCCTGCAGATCTTGAGAAAGTGCCGGACAGAGGTGCATAACCAGCTCACCTGGAAGTTTGGGGGGAGGGGAATGATGGTGCTCGTGTAGCTTCGGAGACTAAAGTCCGAGGCGTCAGGCGACCACAGGTAGGGCAGGGGACGTCAGGGGAGTGGAATTATATGTAGAGGCGGCTATGTGCCGTCGCTATTTTGCAGTAGCTAGCCAGCTGTCTGCTTCGAAGTTTAAGGGGGGGGGGGGGGTTACATGTCAATGTACATGTAGGTGTGGCTATGTGCCGTCGCTATTTTGCAGTAGCTAGCCAGCAGTCTGCTTCGAAGCTGAGGGGGGGTTGGGGGTACATGTGGATGTACATGTAGGGGCGGCTATGTGCCGTCGCTATTTTGCAGTAGCTAGCCAGCAGTCTGCTTCGAAGTTGGGGGGGGGGGGGGTACATGTCGATGTACATGTAGGGGCGGCTATGTGCCGTCGCTATTTTGCAGTAGCTAGCCAGCAGTCTGCTTCGAAGTTGGGGGGGGGGGGGGGTACATGTCGATGTACATGTAGGGGCGGCTATGTGCCGTCGCTATTTTGCAGTAGCTAGCCAGCAGTCTGCTTCGAAGTTGGGGGGGGGGGGGGGGTACATGTCGATGTACATGTAGGGGCGGCTATGTGCCGTCGCTATTTTGCAGTAGCTAGCCAGCAGTCTGCTTCGAAGTTGGGGGGGGGGGGGGTACATGTCGATGTACATGTAGGGGCGGCTATGTGCCGTCGCTATTTTGCAGTAGCTAGCCAGCAGTCTGCTTCGAAGTTGGGGGGGGGGGGGGTACATGTCGATGTACATGTAGGGGCGGCTATGTGCCGTCGCTATTTTGCAGTAGCTAGCCAGCAGTCTGCTTCGAAGTTGGGGGGGGGGGGGGGTACATGTCGATGTACATGTAGGGGCGGCTATGTGCCGTCGCTATTTTGCAGTAGCTAGCCAGCAGTCTGCTTCGAAGTTGGGGGGGGGGGGGGGTACATGTCGATGTACATGTAGGGGCGGCTATGTGCCGTCGCTATTTTGCAGTAGCTAGCCAGCAGTCTGCTTCGAAGTTGGGGGGGGGGGGGGGTACATGTCGATGTACATGTAGGGGCGGCTATGTGCCGTCGCTATTTTGCAGTAGCTAGCCAGCAGTCTGCTTCGAAGTTGGGGGGGGGGGGGGGTACATGTCGATGTACATGTAGGGGCGGCTATGTGCCGTCGCTATTTTGCAGTAGCTAGCCAGCAGTCTGCTTCGAAGTTGGGGGGGGGGGGGGGTACATGTCGATGTACATGTAGGGGCGGCTATGTGCCGTCACTATTTTGCAGTAGCTAGCCAGCAGTCTGCTTCGAAGTTGGGGGGGTGGGGGGGGGTACATGTCGATGTACATGTAGGGGCGGCTATGTGCCGTCGCTATTTTGCAGTAGCTAGCCAGCAGTCTGCTTCGAAGTTGGTGGTGCCTGTCTCGAGCTGTGTGGTTGTGTATGAGTGAGAGTCAAGAAGAAGTATACCTATATATTTTTACTGTTTCTGTCTTGAACGACATTGCATCATGGAGCAGCTTGCTGCATCAGTAGATCAGCGCTGGTTTGGGTTTTTATTTTGTCGCCCATATTGTGCTCGTTGTCCTCCGTTCTATATAAAGAACTTAAAGAAAAGAAGAAAAAAGATTGATCGGGCTAAGGCTTTTTCGTCCATGTTGTGTTTGCACGACTGGCAGGTTGTGGTTTCAGCTCTTTTGAATCATACCAGACATTCAGGTTCCCTTTCGTACGTATCTCCAAAACAAATAAATATGCTTCACATCCCTTTATCTCAACCTTAGTACTATGGTCGTATAAATTAAGACCAGTTGCTGCCCATCATTAAACATCCCCAAAGTCTCTATGCAACATGCTATGAAGTTGTTGTTTTTTTCTCTTTCAGAGATGTAAATCTTCCGCCGATTTCCGCCTGTTTGGTCATCGGCGTTATTCATGTAAATCCGTTGAGAAAATGGGGTGGGGTGGGGTGGGTGTGTTTAATATGTGTCAGTCTTCGTCAGGGCCACCCAGCGAGATTAGATTTGAAACATCGGCGGAGTGCCTTCTAGCGAATCAGAGGTGGCGAGAGACACTGGTAGCATCCAAACGTGGATCTGACACTAAGAGAACAATGGCACTCCTCTCTCTCTCAATAGGATGAGTATCTATAGAGAGATATTATTTTCATAGGCCTATGGCATTTGCCATGATGCACTTCACGATTCTCAGCTCAGCAGTCATGCTAATTTTAACCATCACACACACACACACACACACACACACACACACACACACACACACACACACATCACTTGGTTAAAAGTGAAACATTCAGTACAAGTTACAAGCAGATACTTCATCTCATTTACCATTTCCCTTTCTGTTGACAAAATGTGCTTTAAATGCCAGGAAATTGCTTCTAAGCCCCCTAACATTGCTGAAAAATGTTTTTGCCCGGGGGGCTGGACCCTCCAGCGGGGTGTTGCCCCTGCAGCCCCTGGACCCCGGCCTCTTTCCTCTCAGCCGTTTTCATCTCTGCTCTTTACTTGTGCTAACGTCTGTTTGAAGTACACACAATCTGTTTGGGCCTTTCTAAAAGATCCAACGTGTGCGCACATCTTCCAATGAACATGGTTAAATGGTGGCATAAAACTGGGGATAATATTGGTTGAGGTAAGATGCAGTATAATGAGGGATAGTGTAAGGGGTGGGCTCTAATAGAAGACAAGTGAGGAAGATGATATGAAGGAAAATGTTCGGCTTATCTCCGTCATCCATATTGATTCTGCAAGACTGCAGGTTTGTGCTCTGAATTTGTCCCGACATCTAAGCCGGTTTTTAATTTATTTTTGGCGTGTACATAATTGTCTCCAAACAAAATTATCAACAGTAAGTTTGCTTCTGGTCTGTTTGGACTCGTACATTGGTAGAAGACGTGAGGGAAAATGTAATATGTTTACATAAATTACAATAACATTATGTAGATTACATTATCAGTTTGTTTTGTTACATAATGCCTGTAGTGATTTCAGTCGCATTAATCATCCCCCTGTGGGTAGGGGGTAAAATAATTGACTCACCTTGTCTCCCTACACGATTCGTAAGAGGCGAATAAATAGGGACATCTTGACTTGTGCTTATTTGAAACTGTTCTAGTGATTTTCGTGGTTACTGGCCTTATAGCCTACAAAGGCTGATAGGCCGTAAAACACCATCCATCCATTGATCGCATTAATCAATTTGCAAATACTCAGTCTCTTTGTGTCATTTTGAAAATCTGTTGAAACGTTTTTCATTTAATACATTTCTTATTCCTTGAAACTATTCAAAACAATTCGTGATGGCTTTGATCTCGAATCAGTGTCGAGTTGTTACTGACACATAATCTTTTTCTCCTGGACACAATCGGGTTGCACTGACACATTCGACCATAGTGACAATGCAAGTAGCACGATATTTTCAAATAAGCCTTGCGTGCAGTACCCAAAATATGATCATGATTCAAGTTGTTGGAGAACCCCCCAATTTATCACCGGAAAAGGTGTGTCTTGCAATGTAGTCTGTTGATGTTCTTGTTGCGACCTATTGGTCCTAGTTTTTCTGAAGTGACAATAAATACTGTATCATCTTCTTCACTCTTGTGTAGTGCTTAATTAAGCCAGAATTTAATGTCTTGCCTAAGCTGGATTGATTTCTAAATTCAATGTCTATGTACACATATTTGCATATGTGCGTGGACTGCAATGTGAATGTAGATACGTTGTAATAGTATTCATCCTGGCTCAAGAATGCCTGGATCAGTTGTGCTTTTTGCATATGACTTTCAGAAAAATGACGTAGACCACTGTCCTCTTACAATGGGAGTTACCCAATTAATAGTGTCTTATGAAAGTGAAATGTTGGATTTTTATTTTTAGTCAAAACAAAAAGTCTGACAATTACATTAAATCTGTATTATGCCAAAACGGCAAAATTTCTGTCTGTTTTGATCATGGCTTTTGCAATATACTAGTCAAGACATTGAATATATTTTGTGTAATTGCGTATCCTTGCTTGCTACTGTGTAACCATGTTGATTCATAGAAATGTATTTCGTGCTGTATAAAGAATAAAGTACTACAATCACGAATGGCTTGTTTCAAAACTTATTTCATCTGGTTGAGCGAAGAAAGTTGTGAGTTCATGTAAAATAGATGCATATATGAGAGAGAAAGAGCGCGCACGCAAATCAGTTTATTTGTAAGTATATGCAAAGATGTAATAATTGTAATAATAGTCTTTGGTAAATGTAAAATAAACGCATATATGAGAGAGATAGCTCGCGCAAATTAGTTTATTGTGCAGGCCAATGGTCCATTACTATTGGAAACAAGTACAAGATATAGCCAACATGTTCAAAAAACAATTGGAGAGCTTCGCTTCGGTATGGCAAGGTGCATTCTGTAGAAAGAATGAGTCGTTCATCTCTGAGTCGGTAGCTTCCTCTCTTCATCTGAATGCCTAAAATAAAGCACACATAGGGCATGGCTCTTGTAGAGAGTAGCTGGTCTTCGTATGCTGGGCAGTACAGGACAAATTGCTGTTCATTTTTTTCATGAGATGCTGAACATAACATTTGGTATTAAACATGTTATCATTAGTGTGTGTGTGTGAGAGAGAGAGAGCGTTGCTAACAGACGGTACGGCTAGGGACAGACCAAAAGCGAAGCGAGTTGTAACGGCCCCCTCCCATACACCGTCCTTCAGACAACGAGGTTCCTCACCCCGGTCATCACTCAATGGATTTGCAGTCCTCAACTGGGACGTGATGCAAGTAAGTGCCTTGTTTTTCTAGCCAACTTTGCGTGAATGGGTGAGCGTATTGGTTGAAAAGCGAGGAGGCTATGAAGAAAAAAAAAATCTAGAAATTTACACCAAGCACAGAATACGTTTGGCTGTTATTAGAGATAGGTCTTTGAAGAACGTCAATGGATAATTGTGCGAGGATGCGCAACATGGAGAGCAAGAAACAGACCATGCAAGAGCACCTGGGTCGCAACTACTTTTCTCATGCGAGTAGGGTTCAGTGGCAAGGACAACTCGGGTTTCCATTCGTGTCTCGATGTCGTCAATGCTGCCATTTTTCCGGTAGGCGTCTATTTTGTGCTGCACATCGTAATCTTACATACACATTGTTAACTATTTGGACGGAAGGTACGTGCCGAGTGTAGAAGAGTAGGTAAAAGCGACATTGGGGGGTGCAGGGGAAGACATACAGTACTTTTCATCGTGAAAAGTTCCGCCACTTGTAACACACACACACATGTGTGTGCCACCATACTCCCTTGTTTTCCCTTAATGGACATGCATTAAGCACGCAAACTTGCCTTTTTAGCACCAAACTAGACGAGGCTAAAATCATCGGGCAGCACGGGTTTGGAAATGAGCAACCTGAGATCATGCATTGGCGTTATGTTAATATCAATGACTCGTCGTGCAGCTGGCATATTTATCATTGTGTGCTTTCAATGCAACGATTATGAAAAAGGTCAACTTTTCAGCCTTTATAAATTCATATACCCCCAAAAACGACACACACACACACACACACACACACACACACACACAACCTAAAGCGATCAACCGCTTTACATTTGATCACTGGGCCGCATGATCAACCCTTCACTGGCACCTGACGACAGACAAATAAGACACACTGTCAGGTAAGTCCCTAACAGTACCAACTCCAGTCCCTGGGCAGCATTCCAACCCGATATTGGCCCATGGCCGCATACAGGGGTCAATCGCATCATTGCTCTCACAGATACCCGGTTTTACTCATGGGTGGGGAGAAGCAATGTTAACACTTTTCTCGGATAAACTTCCGATAACGGGCCACACTAGTGGACTCGTCCGAGGAGAGGGGCGTGGGGAAGACGGCAAAGCTGGCGGGCCTCACAAACTGACAAGCCACAACATTTAATTTGTGTGAATGAACAAATAGATGAGTATTTCTGTTAAGAATTACATTTATATACTTATCTACGCCAATCAGATGATGCTGGCCCGGCAGCTTTGCTGTCTTTCCCGCACCCCTCTCCTCGGACGAGTCCACTAGTGTGGCCAATTATCGGAAATCTTTCAGATTGCGCTTACCACTCGGCCTAGAAGCGAATTTTCCCCAGCTACCTGTCTCAGTGCCACATATCATCAAATGGCTTTTAACCCTCTTTTATTGTAGCAATTTACCCATTTTCTTGTCCAGTGTGTGGGTTGCTGAGCCCTAGGCCAGTGCTTAGGACACTCGCCTTGTGACAGGCAGGTGCGGTGTTCAATGTAGCAAATCCTAGAGGTGCTTCCTTGGGCAAGGTGCTTAGCCTGCATTGCCTCTCCCACCGAGGAGTAAAACCGGGTACTGGGCGCTGCGCATTGGCGACCGAGAGTGAAAGTCCTCAACACAAATTTTCATGTTCTTGAGCAAAATAAAAAGATGAGGATGATGGTGAAATTCCCGTTTTTAAAAATAGTTTATCAATAGGCATACATCTATACGCCTAACAATTTTCTTGTTAAATTCGAAAGATTTGTGAATAAAGCAACATTTTTTCTGTTTTTATCGTTTCAAGGGGAACGAATTTAAGGGGATGAATGAAAGAGAAGGCAGTCGTTACAGCACGAGCGTCTTCCAGCCCGCCATTTTTTCAATGAAGCGCTCAGAATCAAAGACTTATTTTGGAATCCTGTTATCTTCCTTTCTCACCACATAGACAATCCTAGGAAGCTGGTATTTCTTAGTAAACATTTGGATTCCTAAAGTCCCTTTTTTCAAGATGTCAACATTAGACACATGGTCAGTCCAGAAGATGACAATATTGTTAAGGAGACATCCGAGTTGGAAGTGTTCCAGTGGCATGATGAAGTGTTATGCCCTATTAGACCGCAGGGCGTTCTATCATATAACAACTCCTTCCACAGGTCCGCTCGTCCAAAATATGGACTATGTTCCCATATTATATTATGATAGTACATGGTATTGGGGATTGAAAACAACAAAGTTCCCACTTCGATGGAATCGTTAAAACAGTGAAAAATAACTTTTAAAAGTGCAGATTTGTATGGCAAGGATTGCCTCCCTTTCGATGCAAAACTATACAGGAGTTACTTCCCATGACACATTTTGGTAGTTTTCGCCAATCCGAAATTAGGTCAGATTTACTGCGGAGTTTTTATCTTGGCCGCTTGTGCATGTGCAATACATTTCCAAAATGTAAACAATGACTACATCAAGCCTTGTACCGATATTACGTGGGCAAAAGCCTTGGATTTTGCTTCTGAGTGGAAATTACTTGATGGGGGAGCGAGTTCTGTCAGTGTCACGTTCAGTGAACAGGTTGAACGTGGGGTTATCGGCGTTGGTAACTGTGGGTTCCATCGTTCGTGTGATGACGCCTCAGTAGACTCCAGCAACAAGCGTGTGACAAAAGGGAAATCTGTTCCATCCATTGGAAAACTTCCAGCCAGAAATAGTGGTGTGCTTCCGTTAATATTGGAGATACGCGTCTGAAACTGATATTCATCGCTTAAACAAAGATCAGGTTGGCTTTGAAAAGTATCAGTTTCAGACCACAAAATCTATAGTTTGTTTCTTACAATCTTACAAATCAGAACATTTTTAGCATGACCAATTGAGTAGCAATTCTATATTGTCAAATGTTTATATATATACATGTAATCATTGCATTAAAAATTCAATTAAACAGGTGAAACAATTCAGAATAAAGAAAAAAGCCCAAACATGAGTTGTGCCCCTCCTAGCACTCACTCTCAGTGTGTGTGTGTGTGTGTGTGTGTGTGTGTGTGTGTGTGTGTGTGTGTGTGTGTGTGTGTGAGTGAGAGAGAGAGAGAGAGAGAGAGAGAGAGAGAGAGAGAGAGAGAGAGAGAGAGAGAGCAAGAGCAAGCATACAGTAAACTTTACAGATGCTCATGAGTCTGCACACACCCATTCATGCAGAGTACACAGAAGCACACATGCACACACATAGACACACACATACACCACCACTCCAACCCCCATGTCCCACACACAGGTGCACACATGCCTACTAACACACTCAGCAAATTGCATGCATGTACAATGCACTGACAAAGCTATGTGAACACCACAGTCAAAGCAGTGTTCCGTAACACCATAAACCTATTCCTGGTTTACCGATCATAGTTCCTTTGAGAATGCCTCACAGTTTTGTGCATATGCAGAGATTTTCTTTTTCATTCAACTCTTCCTACGATTCCTGTAGATGGTTCCGACTGGCCTACCAGATGCCTTCATGCGCGCCTTGGCATTATAAACCTGCCTGACGTTTCTTGGCCGCTCCAGAGATTCATCCAGGTTATAAATCTCGGCCGGACGACGCGTCGTCAGTGACTGCTTCATTTTCTCCATGGTTTCTGGTAACAACCGAATGTAATTTCCGGGGTTGCCAGTGGTGGTTCGTGTAGCGGCCAAAATAGTATCCCGGCCAAAACAGTGTCCGGAAGTCATCGCAGAGTTATCTGCTCGGCTCTCTCTTTCTGCAATTTTCCGCTCCTGCACGTGTTCTTCGCATGGAATATATCCCGACAAACGACGCATTAGTTGCTTTACGAGTTTTTTTGTTTTTGGTGCATTTGTGTAGTTTAACACATAATGTAGCGTTCAAAACAGTTTTTTCCCGTGCAAAGCCGTCTCCCCTGCCGGAAATAATATGGGAGTCACCTCCCTGTAGTCTATTTTTAGTCTGGTTTTATAAAACGCGACCCTTGACTGACTTGGCACGCCCGGTGAGTTATGCTAAGATCCGGCCGCGTTAATATATGTGCGTTTTGTGACAAACGTCTTGCTCGGCGGTACTGTACTCCATGCACCTTAACGGTCCGCGTGATTCGGGTGTAATCTTAAGCTAAACGACGTTCCGAACGTTTCCGACTTCGACCATTTCAGCAGCGCCAATAAACGTCGTTTAGCTTAAGATTACACCCGAATCACGCGGACCGTTAAGGTGCATGGAGTACAGTACCGCCGAGCAAGACGTTTGTCACAAAACGCACATATATTAACGCGGCCGGATCTTAGCATAACTCACCGGGCGTGCCAAGTCAGTCAGGCGGAGTGGCGAGTGCCGTCTCTTTTTAGAGTTGAATTTTCAGCACGTCCCTCGCAGATAACTCTGCGATGACTTCCGGACACTGTTTTGGCCGGGATACTATTTTGGCCGCTACAGTTTGCCCGTGAGGTTTGGGGGGTGGACAGGTACCCCTGTATTCGTACAGGGCGGTTTCCGGTGCATCATGGTATTCAAACCTCGACACCCGCTTCTCGTATGTAGGGGTCAGCTGAGTGTTTGACATAGGACCGGTGCAGCGTAATGATATCATCAGGCTGGGGGTCGAGCGGTTCGAATATTTTGACTTTGTTTTTATTTATTTGACGACAAAATTGGTCCTTTTTTGTAAACAACTTTGAACTGTTGTCCCTCTCGTACAAGGTATGTTTGGTGGATGAGCCTGTACTCCCCCATGCTCCCCTGTCATCTGGAAACTGAGAAATTTTCCCCTGGGCCAACCTCTCCAGGTTCTTCATGTTTTTCACAAGAAAATATGTATTGTCCTTCTTACCTACCGGAACCGGAAAAAAGTATTTACAGGAACTTCCCAACCCTTCAAACTTGTTTAGAATACCTACCGGAACGGCATCCAGTGGTTGACTGTCTGGCTTACTGATGATGTTGTACAGCTCAACGGTGTCTAAAAACTTCCCATTTGGTAAAGAATCACCCCCCAAGGCAATGTGGTCCAGATCTTTGTCACTGTCATCATCACCAAAATAATCCTCCTCCTCATTATCATGACCCCTACCAACATCATCATCATCGTCACCATTATCACTACCACCACCAATACCATCATTCTCCTCACCAGCATCATCATCGTCAGCAGCAGCGCAGTCATCACAATCATCACGACCACTACAAAATCACCATCAACATCATCACCATTTCCATCATCATTCTCAACCGGTGCATTCTCCTCACCAGCATCATCAGCAGCAGCAGCCATAGCGCCGTCATCATCATCATCACCACCCTTACCAATATCACCATCAACATCACTGCTGATTTCCTCTGCTGGGGACAGAGATTTGCTGCACAGGAAGGCAAAGTGGTTTGGTCGAAAGCCGTCTGGTACCTTCGGTACTACCCTCATTGACCACATCAAGAAATAGACTTCCTCGTTTGTGCAGCGCTCGCCACGTCCCACAACAACTCTGGTCAGAGGGTCCGAGTCGAAATAGTTGCCACGATTTGGTGGACAGTAACTTCGAACCGGACCCCCTAGAACAGCTCTGGTAGCGGACATGGCGTGCATGCACGCATATCCACCCAGATTCAACATGTTTGTAACAATAAAATCTTAATTTTCTAATACAATACGGTTGTCTTGAAAAATGTCCACATAATCATGACGACTGCAGTCATAATACTCTTGATGTTGGACCACTTCAAGTGCAACAAACAGACGCAGCAATCCATGAAAACGCACGCTGCCAAAAGCGGCCAAACTGGCTGCCCTAAAGAAACAGTTGCCATCCCCCTCAACCAGCAGAGGTTGGTGAGAACGCAGAATCACTGGCTGGTAAAGTTGGAGGTGGGTCGCGCTGTCTGGTCAACCTGGACTTCAGATAGTTCTGAAGCACAACGCACAGGCTGCAGAGGTGGCAAGTGCACGGCGTATGTTGTACACAACAGTTGTTCGGATGCAGTTGCCACTTTCCTGTCTTTGGAACGTGCAATCCTGTAAAAGACATGTATGCATCACACACTGCCACTTTACATGTATGCATCAATTGATGATCATAAACTTCGACATCAATTTATGAAAGACATGACTGACATCAATCTTGATTATAGTAATCATAAACATGGTTACTGAAAGTCATTGAGGATGGCTTGTCACAAACCTATATATAAACATGCAAATGCGTCTTTGGCCGTCTATTTTAAAATGCTCTGAAATGCCACATTTAAAATTGTAACCTCTTCAATGAAGCATTGACGTGGAAGTCCCCGTCCTTGAATGCGCATTCTCTGTATACAAAGGACATGTCACCCTCATTCCACTGGGCTAAGAGATCAGGGGGCAATGGAACGCATCGCCTAGAAGAGAAATCATAAAACCATTTAAAACTGTGTACGTGTGTGTGTGTGTGTGTGTGTGTGTGTGTGTGTGTGTGAGAGAGAGAGAGAGAGAGAGAGAGAGAGAGAGAGAGAGAGAGAGAGAGAGAACTTGAACTTGAACAAATTTATTGTGTGGAGGCCACCGGCCCATTACACATGATTTTAAATGCAAAACGCGGAGAAACACGAAGAAAGAGTTCATTAACACTGGCATCCAGCGTTGGTAGGAACGAAATGCACGGAAAACAGTCAGTCACTGTGTTGTATGCATCAATGGAATTCACTTTTCCCGTGCTTTTCGTGAGAGCAGCTGTCGCGGCGGCGGCCTTCCTGGCTCTCTGGCAACTCTGTGACGCCGGGGAACAGCTGATCTGGGACGGCCCGGATGACCGTAGATTCCTCGAGCCTCCGTCGACGATGGCTGTAGGATGGCATTCCGCACTGGCCCACGATCCTCCATGCGATCAGCAGATGATGACCGGAGGGATAGTGTGCGATCTGTCTCTTTTTCGGCACCGCCAGACTCCTTTTCGCTCGTCGGCGCACCGCCCCCTCCCCTGCAGCTGTCAAAGCAGTCCTTCATCATCTCCTTAAACTTCTGTCCCAAATCAAATCTGAAGTTTTCAAAATCTTCTAGGGTAGCCTCCCTGTTGGATGAAATTGAGAGAGAGAGAGAGAGAGAGAGAGAGAGAGAGAGAGAGAGAGAGAGAGAGAGAGAGAGAGAGAGAGAGAGTGAGTGAAGTCGAGTCAATTCAAACATTACATTTTCAGATGGAACATTAAATTTATAAGCATTGAACTGTTTTTTAAACATCAAACCATTTTAAAAATGCAGATTTGTTATGGAAAGGTAGATCAACTTACCTGCGCACCCATCGTTCACACACATCGCAGCCGATTGAGCTTGGACCTGTTGAGTCGCAACAAGCCACCTTACACTGCACGCATGGGTGTCGGGGTCGTTGGCCTTTGTGCATGACGCACAGTAAGCAGCACCAACTCACCAACACACTCACCAACACACAAAAAATGGGGGGGGGGGGGGGGGGGGGGGGGGGAAGGGGGGGAGGGGGGGGGGGAGGCTTTACGGGGCCTTGCGGGGGCCTTGCGGGGCTTTGCGGTAAAAAAACAGTACCCGCTAAAACGTATGACTGCTATCCTAAGGCTCCAACAACAACACGACTACGGGGTCTAATAAGGCAACGGAAAGCACTGAGCGCTATTGTCAATGAGTCAAGCTTGGCTCTTAGGCGATCACCTTTCCAGAACTCCTGGACTCGGTCTTGCATAGTCAGTGTGAGCGCCTGCAGAGCCCCAGTGACAAATAGAAAAGAACATTAAGCAGGCAGGAAATTATGTTCGTATACACGCACGCACGCAAGCACGCAAGCACACACACACACACACATACGTACGCACACACACACACACACACACATGGATAAACAGTGACAGGAACCCATGGCAAACAATAGCAGACGACAAGGATAAAATGGGTTTCCGTCCAAGTATGATTACTTCCGTCAGAAAATTCTTTCTTTTCTAGAAACTCTACGGATTATCTGATCATTGAAATGCTAAATGAGCGATGCTGCATTGAGACCGAAAGCATTGTTAAAAAATTAGAGAATGTTGGTCATCCTTACTTTTTAAGCGTCCATCGTTATGTTACATTACGCGCTTGAAATGAGTAGGTTTCCTCAGAGTAAACTCTGTATGGGATTTAATTCTTGGACAGGGAATTTTATAAATTTAGCAGTACATGAGTTCCATATTTCGAGAAAGCTGAAAGCAATGAGGCCAAATTGAGTCGTCACGAAAACCGCTTTGCAGAGTGAATTCATCGCAAGAGAAGGACTTCAAATGACCACCTACTGTTCATCCTACAAGTGTATCGCTCGGCAAAAAAGTGTACTTTTCTGTTGGTTTCGTCCCAGATGTGCAATTCTCATTCGTTTCGAATGCTTCCAAACTCTTTTTCATTCAAATTTGGGACGATGCGATGGTCGCGGCATTCTCTTTACATGCACGAAGCGGACGACAAGTCGTCAAAATTATTAAGCCTCGTCTCCACTGGCACTGGTACGGTCACGTCGTCTGCTCCGTGATAAACTGACTCGTATGGACACTCCTCACTGTGTTATGCACGGATGAAAAGAAATAACCTTTTATCTCATTTTGGATGTGCCTTCAGTCTAATATCCCTTCCTTCGGAAAAAAATTGCTGCAGATACAAAATGGTCCCCAAAAGATGTGGCGACAGCTGCATTGTTTTGGAGAGCGTTTTTTCAATGCCTTGACAAACTTGCTGTCAAGCGTGCGACGGCGATCATTCGAAACGATTTGAAATATACCGATACGTCCATGAGATTTTGTGTGTTTCTTTAATCCGAGACATTTAAATACCTTTTTAGATGTTTTCTCAACTTGGATTAAAGTTGTGTGTTGTGCCTTAACACCTAGGAAATTGCCTGTTGTTAGTACATTAATGAATCTGTAGAAGAGGGAGGAAAAGCTCACCAATGGAAGTAAGATGTAAGCAGGTTCTGCAGCACCTGATGTGCAGTTGGAAAGATGTGTGGCCTGGTAGCCACCTTTCTCACTCCCTTAAATCCTCTCTCTCTCTCTCTCTCTCTCTCTCTCTCTCTCTCTCTCTCTCTCTCTCTCTCTCTCTCTCCCTCTGCCTGTCTGTCTGTCTGTCTGTCTGTCTGCCTGTCTGTCTGTCTGTCTGTCTGTCTGTCTGTGTTTTCTGTCTGTCTATCTGTCTATCTGTCTGTCTGTCTGTCTGTCTGTCTGTCTGTCTGTCTGTCTGTCTGTCTGTCTGTCTGTCTGTCTGTCTGTCTGTCTGTCTGTCTGTCTGTCTGTCTGTCTGTCTGTCTGTCTGTCTGTCTCTCACTCGCTCCGTCGTGAGGGCGAGGAGCGGAGCAGACACGTAGGGACACGGCCCGGCCCAGTCATCTACCCACTGTAATGAAGGTAACAACCCAGACGCTGAGTTACCAAAAAACTTTCGTTTACTTTCATGGAACACTGAGGGAATATTAAGTAAGTTCGATGACCCAGACTTCGTCCAGTATTTACAGTCGTTTTCCTTCGTTCATCTCTGCGAGACTTTCGTAGAATATATAGATCTTAGAGATGCCTTTCAGGATTTCTCATTACACATTTTGCCTGCAAAAAAATTATCTTCACGCGGTCGTAGATCGGGCGGTATCCTGTGCCTTGTGCTTAAAGATTTGGAGAAGTATATTGTCAGACTGAAATGTAACTATGATTTCATCGTGTTCAGAGTGAGTAAGATCTTGTTGCACACCGTTAGAGACGTGCTTCTGTTCTGTGTATATGTGCCACCTTTGGCGTCTCCGTATTATGATAGTATGGATGAATCAAATGGTATATTCTATTTAGAAAGCTGCATTAACGATATGTTAGACAAGCATGAAGATGTTTCTGTATTGCTCTGCGGTGACTTTAATGCGAGGACTGGAACATGTAATCTGCTCAATTATAGTGTGGGAGATACGCTGGGAAATGTGGCGGAGGAAGCACGAGTTTCAGATGATGGAATTGTCAATGGATTTGGGCATAGTCTACTGTCACTTTGTGTTGCTTTTGACCTGACCATATTGAATGGGTTGATAGATGAGGAAAGTTCCCGTAGATATACTTATGTGGGCTCAAGGGGTAGTAGCGTGATAGATTACATCATAGCCACAGAGGATGTTCTTCCGTTGTGTAGATCACTGAATGTGCGTGAAACTGTACTGTCTCCTCATATGAAACTTGAATTGACCATGGGTAGTCAACCGGTGTCACAGGAAATAGAGACAGAGAAAGTGAGTGTACAAACCAAAATAATTTGGAATGGTCATTTAGTAGATGACTATGTCAATATGGTCGGGGAAGGCCTTGCAGAGTCTGGAGTGAATGAATTGCTGGAAGAAAGTATAGTTGATGTAGATGCTGCCACCAGAATCATTTCAGAATCAATAGTGAGTGCAGCGGATTTCATGAAGAAAACTTTCAGGACTGCAAATAGGAATAAGCGCAGATGGTTTGATGCTGAATGTTTTCAATGCAGGAAAGAAACTAGAAAATGTCTACGGAATTATCTTAGAACACATTCTCAGTTGGATAGGGTCTTGTTTTTAAAAAGCAGGAAACGATACAAGAAACTATTAGAACAAAAGAAGAATGAATACAGGCAAATAATAACAACGAACTTAACTGATAATGTAATGGATACACAGCTGTTTTGGAAGCAGGTACGATCCTTGTGCAACAAAAGTAAGATATCTTCAGGCATTCCTTGTGAGGCATGGGTACGACATTTTCAGGAAGTGTTTCAAGCCCCACTTGAGTTACCAGGCACAGAGGGTACAACCATACAGTCTTCAGGTGACAACATTACGGAACGAAACTCAGATTTGCTAGATGCAAACATTACTCTTTTGGAAACAACAGAGGCAATTAATCAACTGAAAACGGGAAAAGCGGCAGGTACAGACAATATCCTTGGAATTATGATTAAGAGTACCTCAGGTGTTCTAACCCCTTACCTGTACAAACTGTTTAATGCCATTTTCTGTGCAGGCTCGTTCCCGAGGCAGTGGGCAGAGTCTATTATTGTCCCGCTACATAAAAAAGGCTCGCCCATGGACCCTAATAACTATCGTGGTATATCCTTGACTAGTAATCTCAGCAAAGTGTTCATACACATCTTAAAGAACCGTATACAGAATTGGGTGGATGATAATGAAATCATAGGTGAAGAGCAGGCGGGATTCAGAAGAGGTTATTCAACAATTGATCATGTGTTTGTACTGCACGGCTTGGTGAAGAGATATCTGTCAAGGAGAAAAAAATTATTTGTGGCATTTGTAGATTTTAGCAAGGCATTTGATACAGTAAAGAGACTTACCTTGTGGAGTATTCTTGAACGAATGGGCATGTCCACAAAAATGATACGGATGTTAAAGTCACTATATGTGAACCTAAAATGTTGTGTGAAATCCGATGAAACTATGTCAGAATTTTTTGAGTGTTTAGATGGTCTGAAACAAGGGTGTAAATTAAGCCCATTACTGTTTTCTCTTTTAATGACGTCTTTTGTGAAAGATATTAAGGAGAAGGGGAAACATGGGGTCCAGCTGATAGCAAACGGTGTCGAAATCTTTGTTCTCCTATTTGCTGACGATGTCGTTTTGCTATCAGACACTGTATCTGGTCTACAAAATCAAATAGATAACATGGAAGCAGCTGCGGACAGGCTTGGTTTACGGGTAAATGCACAGAAAACAAAGGTTATGTCATTTCGCTTGGGTGGTCACATTGCGAGACGCGAGGCGTGGTTCCTAAAGGGACAAAAACTGGAGATTGTGTCCGCGTACAAGTACTTAGGTGTTACTTTGTCAACAAAACTTGGTATAAATACAATGCTGTCGGACCTGGCGGGCAGAGGAAGAGCTGCAGCTTCGAGAGTTATGAGACTGTTTAGACAAATAGGGCATGTTACCCCACAGATATTCAATAAAATTGTAGATGCGCAAATTCAACCAATACTATTGTATGGAAGTGAAATTTGGGGGTTGGATGATTGCCATGTTATCGAAAGTGTGCATATATTTATGTTAAAGCAATTCCTCAATGTTAGCTCAAAAACCCCTACCACCTTTGTATATGGCGATACAGGAAGATACCCTCTGTACATCAATGCCATAATAAAAGCAGTAAAGTACTGGTTGAAGATTCTCAGAATGGACGAGAATAGATATCCACATATTGTATATAAAGCAATGTTATCTTGCGTTGATAGAAGTGAGTTGGGCTACAAAGATTAAAGGAATTTTAACTACCTATGATATGATGCACATCTGGATAGCACAGGGAGTACATGATGAAAGGAATTTTTTGAGAGCACTGAAGGAGCGAATGATTGAGACGTTCAAAGAACGGTGGTTTTGCAAGTTGAGGGAAAGTCAAAGATTTGTGCTATATAGAGAAATCAAGACTAGTTTTGGTGTGGAAGAATATTTATTTGCATTGGATAAGAAAGTGTTCAGAGATTGCTTCATACGCTTCCGAATGGGTATTAGTGATCTTTCTGTACATAAGTTAAGGTACTTCTCAAATGTCGACGATACTTTGTGTCCTGGTTGCCGAGAGGTATTTGAAGATGAACGGCATTTTGTTTTGGGTTGCCCTGCTTTGTCTGAACTGCAGGGCAGATATTTGGCACAGTATGTTGATTGGAAAAGCACAGACCCTTTTGTACATCTTATGTTAAATAATGATGCTAGAGCGATAAGAGCGATTGCCACCTACTTGTACCATGCACACAGACAGCGGGAAGACGCGGTGCATTCGGTGACAAGTAATTCATTTGTCTTAGAATGAAGAAACGCTTAGGATGTGCGAGAATACCTCTCTTGCCAATGCACTGATATCGGTGTTGATTTGTTCAATTGTAATGGGCCGCTGGCCTGCACAATAAACAAGTTCGTTCGTTCGTTCGTTCTCTCTCTCTCTCTCTCTCTCTCTCTCTCTCTCTCTCTCTCCCTCTGCCTGTCTGTCTGTCTGTCTGTCTGCCTGCCTGTCTGTCTATCTGTCTGTCTGTCTGTGTTTTCTGTCTGTCTATCTGTCTGTCTGTCTGTCTGTCTGTCTGTCTGTCTGTCTGTCTGTCTGTCTGTCTGTCTATCTATCTAATTATAGCAAATGCACAGAAGAAAAGTATCTGCATTGCAGACGAAGGTATAAGAACATTACAAGAGAGAAGAAAAAAGCTACTTTCCAAAACTCGTACTTCATTAATGGGGAGTCTGCACGATTCACGTAAGCTCTGGACTATAGTCAAGAAAATCACACGACGTCCTATGCCACAGGGTACTATTGATATGGAAACTTGGAAAATACATTTTGAGACCTTGCTTCAAAACGATAATAACTCTGTGACTAATTCTGTAAATGCAGACGAGAATGACGCAAGATATCATGACCTTTTGGATGCCCCTATTTGTGCTGCAGAAGTCAAGAGGGCATTCCAAAAAATAAGACCTGCCAAGGTTGCAGGAATAGATGGCATTCCCCGAGGGTGTCTCAAAGAGGCCCAAGATAAGCTGATACCATTTTTTACAAAATTGTTTAACGCTTTATTTGACGCTCATTACTTCCCTAAGACTTGGTCACAATCATTAATAGTCCCCATACATAAGAAAGGACACATACAGAATCCCGACAATTATAGAGGGATCTCTTTACTGTGCACATCCTGTAAGCTTTTTACCTCTGTAGTAGCAGAACGTTTGCGAGTGTGGATGGAGCTCGAGGACAAAATATACGTGGAGCAGGCTGGTTTCCGGGCTAACCACTCCACAGTAGACCACATTTTTACCTTGTATGCAATGATTCTCAAGCATGTTTATGGTGAAGGAAGAGGGAAATTATTTGTGTTTTTTTAATTATAGAAAGGCTTTTTGTTCTGTTGGTCCTACACACCTGTGGAGAGTTCTGAAGGAGGCTGGACTGTCAACAAAATTTTACTTGATGTTCAAGGCCATCTATGCCGACGTGCAATCATGTGTTCGATTGCGACATGCCTAATCAGATTTTCCCCCTGCTCGGTGGGTGAAAAGCAGGGCGCAGTTGAGTCTCCAGAAATTTTCTCCCCATATATTACCATGGTTGCCGAATATGTACGAAGTAAAGGGAAACATGGGGTCCAGTTGATGCCAGGAATGATCGAGATATTTCTCTTATTGTTTGCAGATGACGTAGCTCTAATATCTATCACACCTTCTGGGCTACAAAACCAGATTAATAACCTTATCAATGTGTCTAACTCGTTAAGATTAACTGTAAACCCAGAAAAGAAGAAGATCATGGTCTTCAGAAAAGGCGGGCATCTCGCAACAGGAGAAAGGTGGTACCTTAACGGGGTGAAGGTGGATGTCGTCAACCAGTATAGATACTTAGGTTATGTGTTCTCTCCCAGACTGTCATTACATACTGCACTAGAAGATCTATGCGTGAAAGGGAAGCAAAAGGTTGTATATATTTTGAAAGCCCTGTGGAACTTACGATGTATGAAAACAAATGTGTTCTCTAGAATGCTTGAGTCGCAAGTCATCCCCACTTTGTTATACAGTGCTGAGATTTGGGGTCTAGAAAGCCACAGAAAGATAGAGACAGTTCATACTTTTTCGTGCAAGAAGTTCCTAGGGCTTGGCAACAGATCCCCGAACCATATAGTCTATGGAGATCTTGGGAGATTCCCTTTGCGTGTAAGTAGTTGCATTAAAGTGATAAAAAATTCGCTGAAACTCTCTATGATGAATCATGACAGATTCCCAAAGCAAGCTTATTTCATGCTCCAGAACTCTAATACTTCTGGCAAATCAAACTGGGTTGATTCAGTGAGAAAACCTTTGCAAAAATTGAGCTTCGGATATGTATGGCTTAATGGCGGTGTTCAAATCGAAAATTATTTCATACAACAACTGAAACGGAGACTGAAGGATTGATTCCTCCAAGAATGGAGTAGCACAAATAGAACAAATGAACGATACCGATGGTACTCGTCCTTTTAAGTATCTTTTGGTCTTGAAGATTATTTGAATAATATTGTTATATAAAAATTCAGAGATATTTTCATTAGATACAGGTTTGGTGTGAATGACCTGGCAGTAAACATATATATTCAGAAGTACTCCAGATGTACAATGCCCGTTTTGCAATGCAAATGAAGACGACGAACATTTGTTGTTGAACTGTCCTGTTTATGAGCATCTGAGACAAACGTACCTGGGTCGACACATCGCCAAGGAAGAGAGGATTAAATGCTGAAAATATTGGTTGAATGGTACCGACTTCCGTCGAACAAGAGCTGTAGCTATGTTTCTCTATTATGCTTTTAAAATGAGAGAAATTTGTCTTGAAACACTGAGTGGAAAAACCAATCTGTCCCAGTGACACTGATGTAAATTTATGGGGGGTGAATTACAATGTGCCTGAAGACACTTTTTCCATGCCCTTAAATATGGTTTTGTTGTGAAGCAGATGCGGCGTTATTGGGATACAAACATTCCGCTCCGGAAATGTTCTATGCTTCTCTCCCAACTGCATAACCATTTATGCGGTGAGTGGTCTTACTATAGTTGTGCGTTGATAATGTCTTTGCTACACATATGGTCTTGAGAGTTTGTGCAAGTTGATGCACAACAGTGAATGTCTTCTGGTAGCGGAGAACGGTAACATTGCATGTCTCAGGATAACATGTCTCGCGAATTGTACATGAGAATGTTACGAATTGTTCAATTTGTATTTGCAATGGGCCGATGGCCTTCGCAATAAAAATTCAGTTCAGTTCAGTTCAGTTCAGTTCAGTTCAGTTCAGTTCAGTTCAGTTCAGTTCAGTTCAGTTCAGTTCAGTTCAGTTCAGTTCAGTTCAGTTCTCTCTCTCTCTCTCTCTCTCTCTCTCTCTCTCTCTCTCTCTCTCTCTCTCTCTCTCTCTCTCCTCTCTCTCTCTCTCTCTCTCTCTCTCTCTCTCTCTCTCTCTCTCTCTCTCTCTCTCTCTCTCTCTCTCTCACACACACACACACACACACACACACACACGCACACACACACACACACGCAATCACGCACGCATGAGAGAGAGAGAGAGAGAGAGAGAGAGAGAGAGAGAGAGGAGAGAGAGAGATCTGCCCTAACTATAATGAAAATGACCTTAAGTAGGTTTACACACGTACCACCTAATGTATATTTCAAGCTGTTTCGCGTTCAAATTCAGCCGAGTTTTCTAAAGGGTGGAGAAGTTTGGGGAGTCAATGAATGCAAGGGTATTGAAATTGTCCATCTCGATGCTATCAAATCAGTTTTAATGTTTCATCCCGAACTCCCAATTCAATGTACTAAAATGAAACGGGTAATTTTCCATAGTATATCGGTGTCACATTAAGGAGCATCAAGTACTGGTAAATATTTTGAAGATGGACAATGACGGAATACCTTGAGTGGTGTATTGCATGACGTGTAGTCTTCCACATCATTACACCTCATGGGCTGCAGCGGTTCAGGATATGTTGGTAAAGTTTGCTTTTGAAAGTGTTTGGATAAACCAGGCCACTATAAATGAGCGTATTTTCATAGAGAACCTTAGAGACATAATTATTGGTCAATTTCGTATTCAGTGGATGAGTAATCTGAATGGGTGTAGTATGTATTTCTTCTACAAAGGTAAAAAGGTATTCATGGATATTTTCGTTCTCTTTATAATGGATATCACTGAGGTGTTCATTTATAATAATAATAATAATAATAATAATAATAATAATAATAATAATAATAATAATAATAATAATAATAATAATAATAATAATAATAATAATAATAATAATAATAATAATAAATAATAATAATAATAATAATAATAATAATAATAATAATAATACAGACTATTTCTACGCACATACCTTCCCTAGTAGGCAAGCTCATGGCGTTTACAATGAGAAAGTCTACACTCATACAAAGCATTCTAACACTCGCACACTGTACAGTTGAAATAAAAGAAAAATTAAATACAATACAATTAATTAAATAGCAGGCAATAAACAAAACACGAAACATAAAAGAGGCGCCTTGTGAAGCACTTCACTGCTCGTCAGGAAAGACTGACCGGAACAGGTGCGTCTTGAGGGAGGATTTGCACTGGGACATGGAATCAGAGTGACGGACAGGGAAAGGTAGGCTATTCCACGTTACAGGGCCGATGTAAGAAAAAGCTCGCTGTCCTTGGGTTTTCTTTTTGCGACGGGGGACATTTAACGTTTTGGTGTCTGCAGCTGAACGGTTATTTCTAGCGGGGGTGTAGACAGTGAGAATTTCTTTGAGTGCGTGTGGTGCAGTTTGATTGAAGAAGTTGAAGCACATAGTGGCTAGCTTATACTCTATCCTCTGAGCGACGGGGAGCCAATGCAGTGCACGAAGGAGTTTGGATGTGGGAGTTCTCTTGGGACATCTAAAAACTAATCTAACAGCAGTGTTTTGGACTTTTTGCAGTTTGTTTAGCAGAGTGTCAAGAATGCCGGCAAGAAGAGAATTTCCATAATCAAGACGGGACAGAACAAGGGAAGTGACAAGGGTTTGAGTGGCCTGTTGTGAAAGATAGTGACGAATAGTGCCAATTTTCCTTAACTCGTAGTAAGCTAACTGGCAAACTTTGTTCACATGAACTCTCATAGAAAGATCATCATCGAACATGACACCTAAGTTTCTAACAGACTTTGAGAATTCTATCTCACTCTGACCTATGGTTAGTTTCAGGGTCTGATCGAATTCGCCTCTACCGCCAACCAGGAGAGCTTCGGTCTTTGAATCATTAAGTTTGATTTTGTTCTGGGTTATCCACTGTTTCACATCAGAAATACAAAGTTCACTTGCAGAGAGAAGAGGTTGGATTTGACTGGGATGAGTGGAGTTGTAGAGTTGCGTGTCATCAGCAAATTCACTGTGAGAGAATGAATGACTGTCAATTACGTTGGAAAGTGGTTGGGTGTACAGTAGAAACAGCAGAGGACCCAGAACCGAGCTCTGTGGGACTCCGTAATTTAGCGGGGCAGGATCAGAAGCAATACCCTGGATCAAAACAGTCTGCCTACGTTCTGAGATATATGATTTCAGGAAGGAGAGTGCTGTGTTGTCAATGCCAAAAACATGTCTTAGACGGGAGAGAAGAATTCCATGATCTGTTGTGTCAAACGCAGCACTCAAATCTAACAACGTGAGAAGGGAAACTCTGGAATCATCAAATGCGACAAGGAGGTCGTTTAGAACACGGAGCAGAGCTGTTTCGGTGGAATGGTGAGCATGGTACGCGAATAAATGCAAATACCCAAAGCATTATATAAAACACTGAGTCCATTGTAAAAACAAAACAAATATGAGGATGAATTTCATGTTGGGATGTCCTGCATTGCAGAATTTGAGAGAACGGTACCTGCTGTGCCATCTTGCTTTGCCTACAGAAAATTATGTAAGAAATATATTAAGTAACGACATTAGATTGTAACTAATGCTACAAGTCTGTTTTTGTCCAAAGCCCTCCAACGCAGATCATAAGCTGAAAATTCACGAGAACGCAGTGCTATCTAACTGAAGGATATCCAGTTGATTCTACATTGCCACAGATAATCCACATGCTATATTTTAAAATGCGGTGGTGGTGGTGATGTGATGGTGGTAGGTGACAGTGGTGGTAGTGGTGATGTGATGTTCGTAGGTGACAGTGGTGGTAATGGTGATGTGACGTTGGTAGGTGACAGTGGTGGTAGTGGTGATGTGATGGTCGTAGGTGACAGTGAAGGTAGTGATGATGTGATGTTGGTAGGTGACAGTGGTGGTAGTGGTGATGTGATCTTGGTAGGTGGCAATGGTTGTAGTGGTGATGTGATGTTGGTAGGTGGCAGTGCTGGTAGTTGTAATGTGATGGTGGTAGGTGACAGTGGTGGCAGTGGTGATGTGATGTTGGTAGGTGACAGTGGTTGTAGTGGTGATGTGATGTTGGTAGGTGGCAGTGGTGGTAGTTGTAATGTGATGGTGATAGGTGGCAGTGGTGGTAGTGGTGTTGTGATGGTGGTAGGTAGAAGGGTGATGTGATGGTGGTAGGTGGCGGTGGTGGTAGTAATGATGTGATAGTGGTAGGAGGCAGTGGTAGTAGTGGCGATGTGATGGTGGTAGGTGACAGTGGTGGTAGTGGTGATGTGATGGTGGTAGGTGGCAGTTGTGATGTGATAGTGGTAGGTATCCTCGAAAGGATAAAGACTGATGCCCTAGCAGACCACGAAGGATCGATCAGCATCTGTGGCAGAAAGATCACCAACTTACGTTTTGCTGATGACAGTGACGGATTAGCAGGAAATGAAGAGGAGCTGACTAGTCTTGTCGAGCACCTGGACAAGACCACACAGGCATATGGAATAGAGATCAGCGCCGAGAAGACCAAGGTGATGACGAACAATCCTCGGGGCTTCAAATGGAAATCAAAGTGAAGGGCCAAAAACTGGAAGCTGTGAACAACTTCAGATACTTGGGATCTATCGTGACTGATGAAGGTTCCAAACCAGAGATAATGTCCAAGATAGCACAAACAACAGCAGCATTGGCAAAGTTTAAGCCAATATGGCGTGACAGAAATATCACTCTCGCGTCGAAGATCAGGCTCATGCGCACACTGGCCATCTCCGTATTCTTGTATGCATGCGAGTCCTGGACACTCACATCTGAACTACAGAGACGGATACAAGCCCTGGAAATGAGATGCTACGGCAAGATTCTGAACATCTCATATAAAGACCATGTCACGAATGAGGAAGTCAGCAACAGGACCAGGAGAGCAATTGGACAGTACGAAGACCTGCTCTCAATCGTGAAAAGCAGAAAGCTGAAGTGGTACAGTCACGTGTCAAGAGGCAGTGGGCTGGCCGAGACCATCCTGCAAGGTACCGTACCAGGTGGGAGAAGGAGAGGCAGGCAGAGAAAGAGGTGGGAAGACAACATCAAAGAGTGGACAGGCTTGACCTTTGCTGACTCACAGCGAGCCACAGAGGATAGAGATCGATGGAGGAAGATTGCCCGAAAGTCATCAGTGGTGCCTCAACAACCCATCTCAGGGTTAAGAGACGGAACTGAACTGAACTGAGTGGTAGGTGACAGTGGTGGTGGTGGTGATGTGATGGTGGTAGGTGGAAGTTTTGATGTGATAGTGGTAGGTGACAGTGGTGGTGGTGATGTGATGTTGGTAGGTGACAGTGGTGGTAGTGGTGATGTGATGTTGATAGGTGGCAGTGTTGGTAGTGGTGTTGTGATGGTAGTAGATGACAGTGGTGGTAGTGGTGATGTGATGTTGGTAGGTGACAAAGGTGGTAGTGGTGATGTGATGTTGGTAGGTGACAAAGGTGGTAGTGGTGATGTGATGTTGGTAGGTGACAGTGGTGGTAGTGGTGATGTGATGTTGATAGGTGGCAGTGTTGGTAGTGGTGTTGTGATGGTAGTAGATGACAGTGGTGGTAGTGGTTATGTGATGTTGGTAGGTGACAAAGGTGGTAGTGATGATGTGATGTTGGTAGGTTACAGAGGTGGTAGTGGTGATGTGATGGTGGTAGGTGGCAGTGGTGGTAGTGGTGATGTAATGTTGATCTGTTACAGTGGTGGTAGTGGTGATGTGATGTTGGTAGGTTACATTGGTGGTAGTGGTGATGTCATGGTGGTAGGTGACAGTGGTGGTAGTGGTGATGTGATGTTGGTTGGTTACAGAGGTGGTAGTGGTTATGAGATGTTGGTAGGTGACAGTGGTGGTAGTGGTGATGTGATGTTGGTAGGTGAGAGTGGTGGAAGTGATGATTTTATGTTGGTAGATGACAGTGGTGGTAGTGGTAATGTGATGGTGGTAGGTGACAGTGGTGGTAGTGGTGATGTGATGTTGGTGTAAGGCAGTGGTGGTAGTGGTGATGTGATGTTGGTAGGTGACAGTGGTGGTAGTGGTGATGTGATGTTGGTATAAGGCAGTGATGGTAGTGGTGATGTGATGTTGGTTGGTAACAGTTGTGATAGTGGTGATGTGTTGTTGGTGGGTGACATTGGTGGTAGTGGTGATGTGATGTTCTTAGGTGACAGTGGTGGTAGAGGTGATGTGATGGTCGGTGTAGTCTTTGCATCAACACTAGGCAAAACAGCTGGAGGCAAAAGGTTTAAAGGCGGCGATGAGAGAGTCGGTGGGTGGAGATTTACGGCCTTCTAACATTTGTCGACTATTTAAGACCATCGATCACGAAAAGTCATCAGAGCTTGTTAAAATAAGAGAGATTCAAGTCACGATTTCCCTAGTTATTCTCCTCTGACGACTCGCGAAGGAAGGCGCGGTGGGTCTCTTCTGACCCCCAATCCACAGGGAGATTCCGGGCATAGATCGCTGCTTTGTCGGTCACAGCTGCGCATTTGTGGGAAGACATTTTATCGGTTCGGAAAGCGTTGTTTTCCAGCCCTCTCCAGTGAGGAAAGGTTACGGGGTAGGACAAGTGCCTGCAAACAGCGCTGCCTGAATGGAACTTGAATGGCTTTGTTGTGAAGCCACTGCGGAAAGGCTGGATGTAGAGCAGAGCCACGCCACGGGTACTCACAATTCATGGCAGGGAGTGATTCGTGCAGGATTTCGAGTTCGCACATGTGACAACAAGTCTTTTTACAAATATTTTAAATTCTTTATTTAGCACAATATCTTACAACACAAGTCACAAAACAAGTAGTGAAGAGGGAAAAAGCTTAAGACCAACACACACACACACACACACACACACACACACACACACACACACACACACACACACACACAAAAACACACCACAAACCCCCCTGAAAAAACCCATCTCCCCACACACCCTTCATCTTGCCCCTCCCCCATCCCACTGCCCCATCACCCATCAACCCCACTCCACCCCACCCCAGCCACATGCATATTCTTTTTTTTTGGTTCATATTCTTTATTCAAGAATACAAAAGCTTACATTACATGAATATTAACATAATGGTGCGTTGGGGGGGGGGGAGGCCGCATCGGGGGGAGGGATAAAGGGGAAGGAGGGGAGTACAAGGGGAGCACGAGGGGAGGGAAGGAGGGATTGTATAAATAAGAGTATTTTCACTTGACATTCCGGTTTTACAATGGAAGGAAGGGCGACCATCTTTTCAAATGTATGTGCAGTTTGTCGTTCCGAAATGCTATTCGTTTTTCAATATCTTCTGTGGCTTGTAGGACTTTTCTAAAAGTATCTATACTAATTTTGTAGTCAAGACATTTAGCATGAAAATATATTGTTTGGCACTTAATATTATAAGATTTCCAACGTCGTTAGACATAGTATCTCCAAAGAATATCGTTTTTCTATTAATATTGATCGAATGAGTGTGACGTTGTATATATAATTGTAATTCAGCCCAGAAGGCCTGAATCACTTCACACTCCCAGAACAAATGTTCCAATGTTTCTGGGTTGCACAAACAAAATCCACATAGAAATGATGATACTTTTCTTATCCTGAGAAGAAAGGTGTTGGTTGAAATTATACGATGCAATAACTTAAACTGGAAATTCTTCGATCTAGTATCTGTTGTGCATTTTGATGCAAGTTTATATACATGTTCCCAATCTATGGCCTCGTCCTCAACTGATCTTTTCCATCTTTCTTGTAATCCTATGCATTTAACATTATTTTCTTTGAGAAAGATTTGCTAAAAGAAGCGTGTACATTTGCACCTATTAGCAATTTGTTTAATTAGAGGTTCCAGCTCATTTCCTCTTTCCTTATGTGCAATAATGTCCTTTCATGCTGATGGAACGGCATGTTTAACCAGGTGATATGTGAAACCCTCTTCCATATCAAGACTATGCCTTTCCTTGAGTTCGTTAAAACGGATTATTCTATTTTCTTTTATAACGTGTTTAATTTGTAGTAATTTAACTGCCCAAGAAGACAAAACCTGTGACCGTTTAAAATCGTCTATATGAAATGGGTGTTTTAGTTGTTGTTCTCTGTTAGTTTGTTTTTGTTTTTCTATAATGTTAATAATTTCTTTCTTTTTTATTATCTTTTTTCTCCCTCTATTTTTTTTCGTGAGTGCGTGTGTGCGTGGGTGTATGTGCGCGAAGGTGCTGGAGTGTGTGTATGTGTATGTGTTTGTGTGTGTGTGTGTGTGTGTGTGTGTGCGCGCGCGCGCGTGTGTGTGTTTGTATGTGTGTTTACTCTTTTTGACATACTTTGCCATTTTTTACTCGTTTTCTCTATCTTTTTTGTCTTTTATTTTTCTCTGTTTCTTCAGAATGAAATGGTGACAATTATGAATTTAAGAGATACCTAGCAGGTTAATTGCCCGGACTGAGGATTGGATGCAAAGTGTTATTTCTACAGGCATAGGAAAAGGATGTCAGAATGGGATTCGGCGGGGGAATAAATGATTAGAGGCGTCAGGCCAGGACGTAGGTGTGCAAGTGTGTGTGTGTGTGTGTGTGTGTGTGTGTGTGTGTGTGTGTGTAGATATGTGGGTGTGGGTGTTCCTGCTCACTGTTGAAAACGTGTCAGTACGCATCTGTTTGCATTTTATTTTTTTTCCTTTTTTTCTTCTTTTTTCCCCTCTCCCCAACAATTGAATACATGTACGTGTCTGTTTAAACGATAACGTGAAAGGATTGGGGATGTTTTATTTTCTTCTTCCAACGGTGAAAGATATTAAAACTAAACGTGATTACATTGTGCAAGGCACGATGATTCTATGTTTGACTTGTCTACCCAGATTGATGAAGGGATCTGTTTGGAGAAGCAGGATCTGTTTTCTTTATTCACCTTGTCTGTGTTCAATTCTTGGTGAAACCTTTTCTGTATCTAGGTTTATGGTTGATTACAACTGTAATTTGTATTTTAATGACTGAATCTTTCTAAGTGAAAGGTCATGTAGACATTTGAAAATGCTGTTCAAACCATGTATTTAGTTAGAAGGCGGAAAATTGTTGTTACAACATTTTTTGCTATTGCGATTGCTGTCTTTGTTGCTTTGATGTTGAGGCTATAATTGATGGATTAAGTTGTCGCTGAAACCTTTGAGATGTACAACCCTGTGCGGACTTCTGTACATTATAGTAATTTTGCAGGGTTTTAATTATGCAGAGGAATGTTACAATCTGTAAATATTCGAGTCAAATTGTAGACTAAATTTTGTTTCCGCGATCCAACTAACCTAGGCCTGGGGAGGCTGGCGGGCTGGCCAGTGCACGAAGAGAATGTTCCTCTCCCTTAGTGTAAGTTTTTTCCATAAGAAGAGTATGTGCCCAAGCTGTGTGATTGTAGGAAGAGTGATCATCTGTGGAATCAGCATAATTTCCACTCTAGTCAACAAAATGAAAATAAAATTGGCAACATTTAACACAAAAGGTTTGAGGGACTTTAGAAAGAGAAGAAAGGTGTTCACCTGGCTAAGGGATAATGAATTTAGCATAATCTTTCTACAGGAAATACACGTGACAAAGGAGGCAGCAGAGTTTTGGCAGAATGAATGGGGATATACAGCAGTGTTTTCTGGTAACAGCTCTTCATCAGCTGGCATTGGGATTCTCTTCCAGTCAAACTTTCCACTAAAAATTATGCATTATAAAGAAATTATGGTAGGTAGAATTCAGATGGTTCAAATAGAAATAAATAGCCATTGTTATACTCTATTCAACATTTATGGACCTAATGATGATGATGCCTCTTTTTTTGAAAAACTGAGTAATGAAATAGCTACGACACAAGGGGAAAATGTGGTTGTAGGAGGAGATTTAATGTAACTCTGGATAATAGAATCGACAAAGAAGGTGGGCGGGCGGATAGTAAAATTAAGCAAAGGCAGACAATCAAAGACATGATGGAAGAACATGACTTAACTGACATATGGAGATTGCTCAACCCAAATAAGAAAATATTCACGTGGCACTCGAACGGTACACCTAGAATATCATGTAGACTAGACTACATTATGGTGTCATCAAATCTAGTCAATAACACTAGACAGACAAAAATTATACCAGGTCTCATGTCTGATCACTCTCTTGTTTACCTAAAATTAGATACATCTATTCCAGACAGAGGTCCAGGATACTGGAAAATGAATACTAATCTTTTGCTGAATAATGAGTACAAAACTAGACTGCAGGAAAAGTTAAGGGAGATAGTAGACACGAATAAAGATGCGAATCCAAATACTAAATGGGAATTACTAAAGGGAACGGTCAGATCTGAATCTATAGCTTTCTCTGCTCAGAAAAGTAAAGAAAGTAGGAATACAGAATTATCGCTACAAAAGATAATAGAAGCTATCAATGATCAGCTGAACGCCTCCAATGACCCGAACCTTAAAAATGAAATGCAAAATAAGCAAAGGCAATTAGAACTATTGTATGATCGTAAAGTAAATGGAGTCATAATGCGAGCAAAATGCAGATGGATGGAAGACGGTGAGAAAAACACAAAGTATTTCGCAAATTTAGAGAAAAAGAAAATATGAAAACAAGGTTATTACAGAACTTAAAATAAATGATAGAATTATTGTAAAGAATGAAGTTTTGTGACGACACATTGTGACGCTGCGCAGGAAAAAACTCGGACTTGAAAGTTGGTGAAAATGGAGATCGAATCTCGGCACGAACGGCAAAGCGTTGTCAGGGTTGACTGTGTAATTCGTGCTGTGCATCTCTGAACGGAATCATTCGCAGACTCGAGAGTCTTCGCCCAGAGCTGCACAGGACTGTCCCGGTGCCAGTGGAGTCGTCCTGAGTCTGCAGGAGCAGTGATGGCGACCGATTTCCTGCTGTTCGACGGATTCCAAGATGCCAACATGATGGAGGACGTAAACAGCAACACGACGCGTGCCGGTAGATCTGAAATCGGAATTCACGCTGGAGTTAGCGTGGAGAATCTCCGTAGGACAGCAAATCTGACAAGATGGAGGAAGACAGGCAGGTCGTTTGAGGCTGAGATGATGGAGGAGCTCAGCAGGTTGTATGTAGAACGATTATCGGCGGGGGCCGCACGTTAGCTCCGGTGAGCCCTGGTGTGGGCCGGGGCTGTTGAGTGATTGTGATTGTGGCAAATATACTTATTTCTATATCGGCGGGGGCCGCTTGGTCATTTGTTGGAGCTACGTTAGCGCCTTTGTGCCCTGGTGTGGGCCGAGGCTGCCTGAGCTACGTTAGCGCCTTTGTACCCTGGTGTGGGCCAAGGCTGGTTGGGTGGGTGCCGTAAGGCAAGGGTGATAATTACATTTCATTCGTACATATATGCTGGTGTTTGAGTCCTTTCTTTTATTTTCATTGTGCGGGCTAGGCTGACCCTGGGTCCGGTTAGTCGGTCCGTTACATTGGCGAGCCTGCCATAGCCTGCAGTAACCTGCACAATGGCATCTTCTTGATGTGGATTGGGCAAAGTTAGTTAAACAGTTTGGGAGAGGAGGGCATGGCGCTAGGAAAGCAGGATGGAGATTTGGAGAGGTTTGTGGAGAGTTGCTGTAGGGAGGAGAGAGCAGCCATTAGAAATGCTGCTAGAGAAAGAGACTTGGCGCTCGAGATGAAGGTGAAAGAGTTTGAGCTGGAGAGAGAAGAGAAGGAAAGGATAGGGAGAGAGAGGAGAAACGGATGGAGATGGAGAGAGAGGAGAGGGAAAAGGATAGGAAGTTGGAGGAGAGACGGTTGGAGTGGGAAAGAGAGGAGAGAGAAAAGGATAGAGAGATGGAGAAGGAGAGGCTGGAGGTGGAAAGAGAAAAACTCGTTCAAGAAAAGGAGTTTAGAGAACAGCAGCTGAAGCAATTAGATCAACAGGAGAAAGAGAGACTACAGGCTAAAGTAGATTCAAAGAAGCTAGGTACTAGGCCTAAGTTGCCATGGTTTGATGAGAAGAATGATGATGTCGAGAGTTATCTCTATCGATTTGAGAGCCAAGCAACTGCTGTCAAGTGGGAAAGATCAGATTGGGCAGGTAGTCTGCTTTCGTTACTCAGAGGTCGTGCTTTGACTTATTCGCAGGAGTTGTTACCTTCGGAGCAGAATAATTATGATGTTCTGTCCAAGCACTTACTCAAGCGTTTCAGGTGCACTGAGGAGAGATTTCGTCTTCAGTTTCGCTCTGTTAAACCAGAGGCGGGCGAAAACATGTTCACATTCTTTTGTAGGCTGAAGAGATTCTTCAACAGATGGCCTGAAATGGCGCAAGTTGGCACACGTTTTGACAAGTTAGCTGATTTGTGTATGCGAGAACAGATTCTGTCCAGTTGTTCAGGTTCAGTTGTGACTTTTCTGAAAGAAGGGAAGTTTGCAACTGGAGAGGCTATGATTGAGGCAGCTGATCGCTACCGTGAGGCTCATCCTTCTCAGAGTATGGCGGCGAAGGTTTCTACTGATCCATTTCCAGTACATGTGAACATTCCTTTGTCGGAGAGTCCTCACTTAGTTGGTTCTAGTGGACAAGTACCTGGTGTGGTGAGAGGAACTAGCAGTTTTCATGCGCGTGGTTGGTTTCCAGGGTCTCGATTTGCTTCTGGGGGTGAGGCAAGGAACCAGTGGGACAACCAGGATCCAAAAACACCCAGTAGAAAAGATGCAAGCTCTATCAAAAGAGGTATTGGGGGTACTGTTAGAGGACATATGGGTGGTGTATCTGGCAAATGCTGGTGGTGTGGTCAGACTTCGCACAGGATTGCTAACTGTCCGTCCAAAGCAAAGGATCAGCAGGTTCAGACTGCAAGTGTTGGAGTTGTTGTTTCATCTGATACTGATTCAGACAGTGGTTCTGATAGGTCGGAGTCTGTTGTGTCAATTGGTCTGTCGGGTAGTGATGATTTGCCAGCAGTTATTCAGACTTGTCAAGGTTCTCTGAATGGCGTTGAGGTCAAGGTCATGCTGGACGGTGGTTGTTCAATCGTGGGTGTCAGAAGATCTCAAGTGAGAAATGGGCAGTTGACACGGAGAATTCAGCTGTGCAGGCAATTCAGTGGTGACGTTGTTTGTTTGCCCACTGTAACCGTCAGTTTGGATACACCTTACTTCTCTGGAGTTGTGGATGCATGTGTGATTGAAAATCCGGTGTGTGATGTTATTCTAGGCAGAGTATCATCAAAAAATGTGTGCCGTGTGCAAAGATATGCAAACGACACGCTCAAGTCAACAGAACCATCAGGACCTTCTTCTCCAAAAGTCGCCGTGAGGCAAGTGATCAAGATGAATGGTGACGGTGACCATTGCTGTTTTAGGTGTGGCAGACTTGGACACTTCGCCCGGCAGTGCCGTGCGGGGGGAAGGGGACGAAGGGGTGGTTGTGGTGGCACAGACCATAGCAGAGGGATGAGCGGGTCTTGTTACAACTGTGGTAAAGCTGGTCACGTCCAGCGCGACTGCCCTGATGGTGCAAACAGATCCTGCTACAACTGCGGCAGGGCAGGTCACATCTCCTGGAACTGTACGAATAAACCTCGGAACCGCTTTGGTGGCTTCAGCGCCCACCGTGGAATGTCCTGCTACCGTTGCGGAAACAAGGGACACATATCGTGTAGCTGCCCCAATGACCAGGACAAGAAGTGGTACAGGTGTATCCTCGACAGGTATTTTACTGTCGTCTTCGCCGTGGGTTTGAGTTGTGAAATCAGGTGTGTCATCGGTATGTCCTGTGGCGACATAAACTCCATGTAGAAATGTCGAATAACCTCAGACGCAATGACAGGCTTTGCAAAAAGTTCGGCAGCAGTTCTGAAAGGTGCCTTTGAAGTCCCAAGGCACGGAGTTTGTAATCGGCGCAGATGAATCAAGACTCTGCACACAACCTTGCTTTTCACTTTCAGTGAAAATCAAGAACAGCGGTCTTCCCCAGGTAGGTTTTTTTTACGCCTGGAGGGCTCTGCATGGCAGACTCCCTAGAGCATTGCATAACACATAGAAATTGTGTACGGCAGGTCTTGGGGCTCTGATTATGCATGCTCTATTTGCTCCAATGCAAGTCAGTAAATACGGATACAAAGCTGACGTCTTTTGCAAAAAATAACGTGGCCACTCACCACAAAAAATGATAAGTCATTTTCTGTGCCGCATATACTGACTTAAAAAAAATCAAAACGTACAAAGTTGACCTCTGTTG
The DNA here is from genome assembly GCA_034096865.1 of Theodoxus fluviatilis. NCBI lineage: Eukaryota > Metazoa > Mollusca > Gastropoda > Cycloneritida > Neritidae > Theodoxus > Theodoxus fluviatilis. The sequence continues at coordinate 35,196 of JAWQFJ010010758.1, forward strand.
ACACTCGTACTGCATTATTTCTCTCAAGAAATGAGGAATACATAGTCATTTCCTTAGTTGTCTACGCAACAATTATTGTCTGAGGAAAATGTGCTCTATTGTTGTCATCTATCAGTGAGCAACTCGAGTTTATTTTCCAAAAATTTCATCACAACATTTTCCTTGTTCATGTTTATTGTTGTGAGAAAAGCATGCATGAACATTATTCTCTGTGCTTTTTTAGAGGGTATTAAACGTATTTGAATTGGGTCGGGGTCCATCTTCTGTAGTGGTTTGAACGGACGGTTGGATTTGAATAGTCTGACCTTCTCCCAGTTGCCTCCGTTGGGGTCTTCTCTCTATTGCGGAGGGCCGCTATTGCAGGGGGCCGCTATTGCGGGATTTTGTTTTGTCAAAAGTTCTTAAGGCCATTTTGATTCTTTTGTCCTAAAACGCAATAAAAAATTGTTATTTTTTTAACTTAAAATTTTTTTTTTTTTTTTTTTTATGTCCCAAAAATGTCTTGATCGGGATTTACCGATAGCACTCAGCCTAGGCCGCACCCGCCACCCTGCCTGACTGACTTAGCCTGTCCGGGAAGTTTCACCTAGACCCGGACGCGTTACTTTTTGTCACGTTTGTGTCCAACATCAGCGTCGGGCCCTGGAGTTAGGGCGTAGGGACCACCCGTTGAGAGTCAAACGTGGAATGGAGTTAGAATATGAAGCTTCACCCGTTATTGATAAAAACTATAGCTACGGAACCTACCGGCAGATTCTGACCATTTCACCCTCCTGAAACGCCTAAAAAAACCATACAATTTTTGTTTTGACGTTTTGGTACAAAAGGATCAAAATGGGCTACAAAAATGTTTGTAACATTTTTTGTAAAAAAAAGGAAAAAATTAGTTTTTTCAAAAAGAAAAGTAACGAAAGTTTTATTTTTTAAGGCGTTTTAGGACAAAAGAATCAAAATGGCATGAAGAACTTTTGACCAAAAAAATCACGCAATAGCGGCCCCCCGCAAAACCGACCCTCCGCAAAACCGGCCCTCCGCCATAGCGGCCCCTCCCCCTTTGTATAATCTGTAGAATACAAATCTCTCCCTTTCGAGAGTGAGAGAGAGAGAGAGTGAGAGAGAGAGTGAGTAAGAGTGAGAGAAAGAGTGAGAGTGAGAGAGAAAGTGAGAGTGAGTGAAAGAGTGAAGGACAGAGTGAGAGAGAGTGAGAGAGTGAGAGAGAGTGAGAGTGAGTGAGAGTGAGTGAGAGTGAGTGAGAGTGAGTGAGAGTGAGCGAGAGTGAGTGAGAGTGAGCGAGAGTGAGTGAGAGTGAGTGAGTGAGAGAGTGAGAGTGAGTGAGAGAGTGAGTGAGAGAGTATGACTGAGAGTGAGAGAGAATGTGTGAGAGAGTGAGTCAGTGAGTGAGAGAGTGAGAGTGACTGAGATAGTGAGTGAGATACTGAGTGCGTGAAAGAGTGAGTGAGAGAGTGAGAGAGTGAGAGAGTGAGTGAGTGAGTGAGTGAATGAGTGAGTGAGTGAGTGAGTGAGTGAGTGAGTGAGTGAGTGAGTGAGTGAGTGAGTGAGTGAGTGAGTGAGTGAGTGAGTGAGTGAGTGAGTGAGTGAGTGAGTGAGTGAGTGAGTGAGTGAGTGAGTGAGTGAGTGAGTGAGTGAGTGAGTGAGTGAGTGACTGGTGAGTGAGTGAGTGAGTGAGTGAGTGAGTGAGTGAGTGAGTGAGTGAGTGAGTGAGTGAGTGAGTGAGTGAGTGAGTGAGTGAGTGAGTGAGTGAGTGAGTGAGTGAGTGAGTGAGTGAGTGAGTGAGTGATGAGTGAGTGAGTGAGGAGTGAGTGAGTGAGTGAGTGAGTGAGTGAGTGAGTGAGTGAGTGAGTGAGTGAGTGAGTGAGTGAGTGAGTGAGTGAGTGAGTGAGTGAGTGAGTGAGTGAGTGAGTGAGTGAGTGAGTGAGTGAGTGAGTGAGTGAGTGAGTGAGTGAGTGAGTGAGTGAGTGAGTGAGTGAGTGAGTGAGTGAGTGAGTGAGTGAGTGAGTGAGTGAGTGAGTGAGTGAGTGTGAGTGAGTGAGTGAGTGAGTGAGTGAGTGAGTGAGTGAGTGAGTGAGTGAGTGAGTGAGTGAGTGAGTGAGTGAGTGAGTGAGTGAGTGAGTGAGTGAGTGAGTGAGTTGAGTGAGTGAGTGAGTGAGTGAGTGAGTGAGTGAGTGAGTGAGTGAGTGAGTGAGTGAGTGAGTGAGTGAGTGAGTGAGTGAGTGAGTGAGTGAGTGAGTGAGTGAGTGAGTGTGAGTGAGTGAGTGAGTGAGTGAGTGAGTGAGTGAGTGAGTGAGTGAGTGAGTGAGTGAGTGAGTGAGTGAGTGAGTGAGTGAGTGAGTGAGTGAGTGAGTGAGTGAGTGAGTGAGTGAGTGAGTGAGTGAGTGAGTGAGTGAGTGAGTGAGTGAGTGAGTGAGTGAGTGAGTGAGTGAGTGAGTGAGTGAGTGAGTGAGTGAGTGAGTGTGAGTGAGTGAGTGAGTGAGTGAGTGAGTGAGTGAGTGTGAGTGAGTGAGTGAGTGAGTGAGTGAGTGAGTGAGTGAGTGAGTGAGTGAGTGAGTGAGTGAGTGAGTGAGTGAGTGAGTGAGTGAGTGAGTGAGTGAGTGAGTGAGTGAGTGAGTGAGTGAGTGAGTGAGTGAGTGAGTGAGTGAGTGAGTGAGTGAGTGAGTGAGTGAGTGAGTGAGTGAGTGAGTGAGTGAGTGAGTGAGTGAGTGAGTGAGTGAGTGAGTGAGTGAGTGAGTGAGTGAGTGTGTGAGAGAGAGTGAGTGTGTGAGAGTGAGTGTGTGAGAGTGAGTGTGTGAGAGTGAGTGTGTGAGAGTGAGCGAGAGTATGTGAGTGAGTGAGTGTGTGTGAGTTAGTGAGTGAGCGTGTGTGAGTGATAAGTGTGTGTGAGTGAGTGAGGGTGCGTGAGAGAGTGAGTGTGTGTGAGTGAGGGTGTGTGTGTGATTGACGGAATGTAGGTGATTGAATGAATGTAGGCGAGTGAGTGTGAGTGAGTGAGTGATTGTGTGTGAGTGAGTGAGTGAGTGAGTGTGAGTGAGTGAGTGAGTGTGTGTGAGAGAGTGAGTGTGTGTGAGAGAGTGAGTGAGAGTGAGTGAGTGAGTGAGAGTGAGTGAGTGAGAGTGAGTGAGTGAGTGAGAATGAGTGAGTGAATGAGAGTGAGTGAGAGAGTGAGTGAGACAGAGTGAGTGAGAGTGAAAGAGAGTGAGAGAGAGTGAGAGAGAGTGAGAGAGAGTGAGAGAGAGTGAGAGAGAGTGAGAGAGAGTGAGAGAGAGTGAGAGAGAGTGAGAGAGAGACAGTGAGAGTGAGTGAGAGTGAGAGAGAGTGAGTGAGAGAGAGTTAGAGAGAGAGTGAGAGATAGTGAGAGAGAGTGAGTGAGAGAGAATGAGAGAGAGTGAGTGAGAGTTAGTGAGAGTAAGTGAGTGAGTGAGTGAGTGAGTGAGAGTGAGTGATTTAGTGAGAGTGAAAAGGTGATAGTGAGTGAGGGTGAGTGAGGATGAGAGTGATTGAGAGTGAGTGAGATTGAGAGAGAGTGAATGAGTGAGAGTGAGTGAGAGTGAGAGGGTGAGAGTGAGTGAGAGTGAGTGAGAGTGAGTAAGAGTGAGTGAGAGTGAGTGAGAGTGAGTGATATTGAGTGAAAGTGAGTGAGAGTGAGTAAGAGTGAGTGAGAGTGAGTGAGTGAGAGTGAGTGAGTGAGTGAGAGTGAGAGAGAGTGAGTGAGAGTGAGAGAGAGTGAAAGAAAGTGAGAGAGAGTGAGAGAGAGTGAGAGAGTGAGAGAGAGTGAGAGTGAGAGAAAGAGAGTGAGAGTGAGAGAGTGACAGTGAGTGAGTGACAGTGAGTGAGTGACAGTGAGTGAGTGACAATAAGTGAGTGACTGAGTGAGTGACAGTGAGTGACAGTGAGTGACAGTGAGTGACAGTCAAAGACAGTGAGATACAGTAAGTGAGTGAGTGAGTGAGTGAGTGAGTGAGTGAGTGAGTGAGTGAGTGAGTGAGTGAGTGAGTGAGTGAGTGAGTGAGTGAGTGAGTGAGTGAGTGAGTGAGTGAGTGAGAGAGTGAGTGAGAGTGAGAGGGTATGAGTGAGAGAGTGAGTCAGTGAGTGAGAGAGTGAGAGTGAGTGAGATAGTGAGTGAGATAGTGAGTGAGTGAAAGAGTGAGTGAGAGAGTGAGAGAGTGAGTGAGTGAGTGAGTGAGTGAGTGAGTGAGTGAGTGAGTGAGTGAGTGAGTGAGTGAGTGAGTGAGTGAGTGAGTGAGTGAGTGAGTGAGTGAGTGAGTGAGTGAGTGAGTGAGTGAGTGAGTGAGTGAGTGAGTGAGTGAGTGAGTGAGTGAGTGAGTGAGTGAGTGAGTGAGTGAGTGAGTGAGTGAGTGCGTGAGTGCGTGAGTGAGTGAGTGAGTGAGTGAGTGAGTGAGTGAGTGAGTGAGTGAGTGCGTGAGTGCGTGAGTGAGTGATTGAGTGAGTGAGTGAGTGAGTGAGTGAGTGAGTGAGTGAGTGAGTGAGTGAGTGAGAGTGAGTGTGTGAGAGAGAGTGAGTGTGTGAGAGTGAGTGTGTGAGAGTGAGTGTGTGAGAGAGAGTGAGTGTGTGAGAGTGAGTGTGTGAGAGTGAGTGTGTGAGAGTGAGCGAGAGTGTGTGAGTGAGTGAGTGTGTGTGAGTGAGTGAGTGTGTGTGAGTGAGTGAGTGTGTGTGAGTGAGTGAGGGTGCGTGAGTGAGTGAGTGTGTGAGTGAGGGTGTGTGTGTGAGCGACTGAGTGTAGGTGATTGAATGAATGTAGGCGAGTGAAAGTGAGTGAGTGAGTGAGTGATTGTGTGTGAGTGAGTGAGTGAGTGTGAGTGAATGAGTGAGTGTGTGTGAGAGAGTGAGTGAGAGTGAGTGAGTGAGTGAGTGAGTGAGTGAGTGAGAGTGAGTGAGTGAATGAGAGTGAGTGAGAGAGTGAGTGAGACAGAGTGAGTGAGTGTGAGTGAGTGAGAGTGAGAGAGAGTGAGAGAGAGTGAGTGAGAGTGAGAGAGAGTGAGTGAGAGAGAGTGAGTGAGAGAGAGTGAGAGAGAGTGAGAGAGAGTGAGTGAGAGAGAGTGAGAGAGAGAGTGAGAGATAGTGAGAGAGAGTGAGTGAGAGAGAATGAAATAGAGTGAGTTAGAGTTAGTGAGAGTAAGTGAGTGAGTGAGTGAGAGAGTGAGTGAGTTAGTGAGAGTGAAAAAGTGATAGTGAGTGAGGGTGAGTGAGGGTGAGAGTGATTGAGAGTGAGTGAGAGTGAGAGAGAGTGAGTGAGTGAGGGTGAGTGAGGGTGAGAGAGTGAGTGAGAGTGAGTGAGAATGAATGAGAGTGAGCGAGAATGAGTGAGAGTGAGTGAGAGTGAGTGAGAGAGTGAGAGTGAGTGAGCGAGAGTGAGTGAGAGTGAGAGAGAGTGAGAAAGAGTCAGTGAGAGTGAGAGAGAGTGAAAGAAACTGAGAGATAGTGAGAGAGAGTGAGAGTGAGAGAGAGTGAGAGTGAGAGAGAGTGAGAGTGAGAGAGTGAGAGTGAGAGTGAGAGAGTGAGAGTGAGAGAGTGACAGTGAGTGAGTGACAGTGAGTGAGTGACAGTGAGTGACAGTGAGTGACAGTGAGTGACAGTGAGAGACAGGGAGAGACAGTGAGAGACAGTGAGTGAGTGAGTGAGTGAGTGAGTGAGTGAGTGAGTGAGTGAGTGAGTGAGTGAGTGAGTGAGTGAGTGAGTGAGTGAGTGAGTGAGTGAGTGAGTGAGTGAGTGAGTGAGTGAGTGAGTGAGTGAGTGAGTGAGTGAGTGAGTGAGTGAGTGAGTGAGTGAGTGAGTGAGTGAGTGAGTGAGTGAGTGAGTGAGTGAGTGAGTGAGTGAGTGAGTGAGTGAGTGAGTGAGTGAGTGAGTGAGTGAGTGAGTGAGTGAGTGAGTGAGTGAGTGAGTGAGTGAGTGAGTGAGTGAGTGAGTGAGTGAGTGGAGTGAGTGGAGTGAGTGGAGTGAGTGGAGTGAGTGGAGTGAGTGGAGTGAGTGAGTGGAGGAGTGAGTGAGCGAGAGTGAGTGGAGGAGTGAGTGGAGGAATGAGTGGAGGGAGTGAGTAGAGGGAGTGAGTAGAGGGAGTGAGTGGAGGGAGTGAGTGGAGTGAGTGGAGTGAGTGGAGTGAGTGGAGTGAGTGAGTGAGTGGAGTGAGTGGAGTGAGTGGAGTGAGTGGAGTGAGTGGAGTGAGTGGAGTGAGTGGAGTGAGTGGAGTGAGTGGAGTGAGAGGAGTGAGTGGAGTGAGTGGAGTGAGTGGAGTGAGTGGAGTGAGTGGAGTGAGTGGAGTGAGTGGAGTGAGTGGAGTGAGTGGAGTGAGAGGAGTGAGAGGAGTGAGAGGAGTGAGTGGAGTGAGTGGAGTGAGTGGAGTGAGTGAGTGGAGTGAGTGGAGTGAGTGGAGTGAGTGGAGTGAGTGGAGTGAGTGGAGTGAGTGGAGTGAGTGAGTGAGTGAGTGAGTGGAGTGAGTGGAGTGAGTGGAGTGAGTGGAGTGTGTGGAGTGAGTGGAGTGAGTGGAGTGAGTGGAGCGAGTGAGTGGAGCGAGTGAGTGGAGCGAGTGAGTGGAGCGAGTGAGTGGAGTGAGTGAGTGGAGTGAGTGAGTGGAGTGAGTGAGTGGAGTGAGTGAGTGGAGTGAGTGAGTGGAGTGAGTGAGTGGAGTGAGTGAGTGGAGTGAGTGAGTGAGTGGAGTGAGTGAGTGGAGTGAGTGAGTGGAGTGAGTGAGTGGAGTGAGTGAGTGGAGTGGAGTGAGTGAGTGAGTGGAGTGAGTGAGTGAGTGGAGTGAGTGAGTGGAGTAAGTGAGTGGAGTGAGTGAGTGAAATGAGTGAGTGAAATGAGTGAGTGGAGTGAGTGAGTGGAGTGAGTGAGTGGAGTGAGTGGAGTTAGTGGAGTGAGTGGAGTGAGTGGAGTGAGTGGAGTGAGTGGAGTGAGTGGAGTGAGTGGAGTGAGTGGAGTGAGTGGAGTGAGTGGAGTGAGTGGAGTGAGTGAGTGAGTGAGTGTGTGAGTGCGTGAGTGAGAGAGTGAGTGAGTGAGAGTAAGAAAGTGAGAGAGGGATAGAGTGAGAGTGAGAAAGTGAGTGAGAGAGAGAGAGAGAGAGTGAGAAAGAGAGTGATAGAGTGAGATAGAGAGTGAGAGAGATTGATTAATTAATTGATTGTTTATTTTCGGCCGACGACTTACCATTGCAGGAGTATAAACATATGTACAAGTTAAAAGCAGTTCCAAGAAGCAAGAATTACACTAGAATAGCATTATGTGATGAAAAGAAGCAAAATGTCAATATTTGCCTATGCATAAACACTTTTTAAA
>JAWQFJ010010758.1:55000-82708 GCA_034096865.1 Theodoxus fluviatilis
CACAGTCGAGTTTCATCGAACTTCATGAACTCTGCCTCCGCCTGAGGATCCAATTTGACTTTGTCGCGGATAAAGATATGTTTGCAGTTGTGATTCCAGCCTCAGATGACGACTGCATATCACTGCGCTTCACCGACAATTCAACGCTCTACAAAGCCCTTAAAGAGAAGGAAATCATACAAGACCTTGATCACTGGCGGAGCTTGAAACAACAAGGCGGTCTACTGAGAGAGGCCTGCTCTGTAGCTGACATTACGTGCTCCAACACGCAGTAGTCGCTGCTTATAAAACACGCGGTTAATAAAAACAGCCGTTTTTTAAATACAGTTGGTCCGGTCCTGATTTACATCGTTACTGATGGACATGTTCAACACGCAAACGGTTAATAAAAACACCGCTTATTAAAGACACTTTTGTTCGGTCCCAATGTGTTTTTAATAAGCGGCGACTACTGTATATGAAAACCAGCATGTCTCGATGGACGGGTTGTCAGTGGTGGGACCTTGCAAACCAGATTTGTGTATCTTAGATCATCTTAATTCAACAGCCTTCATCATCGAAATGGTCTGCCCGTTTGACACATTCATCAAAAGATGCTACTAACATAAATTTGAAAAGTACATGCCTCTCTGTCTTTCGCTTAACGATGCTGGCTTTTCCACGAAAATAGTAGTCCTGGTGATTGGGTCCCTTGGTACTGTACATCGCAGATTTGTCAAAGGCCTCATGTTGTTGGGCCTAACAAAACGCTTAAGCAGGAATCTAGCTAAGTACCTCAGTCTGTCAGTCATGATAGGGTCGAGGAGAGCTTGGGCCAGAAGAAATTTTTTAATGGAAAGGGAAGGTAGATAGATGAACTTTTGTATGGGCTGACTTGTGAAGTTTTACTAAATCATCGTTGAAGAGACGAATCTGTCCAGACGGGTGCTTCAGTTAGACTAGTGTTCCTTCACATAGCTGTGATTTTAGCAGCCATGTATGATCTTTGTACATTTTCTGCAATAAAGTGATTTGATATGTATGTATGTATGTATGTATGTATGTATGTATGTATGTATGTATGTATGTATGTATGTATGTATGTATGTATGTATGTATGTATGTATGTATGTATGTATGTATGTATGTATGTATGTATGTATGTATGTGTGTGTGTGTGTGTGTGTGTGTGTATGTGTGTGTGTGTGTGCATGTGCGTGATGTATGTATGTATGTATGTATGTATGTATGTATGTATGTATGTATGTATGTATGTATGTATGTATGTATGTATGTATGTATGTATGTATGTATGTATGTATGTATGTATGTATGTATGTATGTATGTATGTATGTATGTATGTATGTATGTATGTATGTATGTATGTATGTATGTATGTATGTATGTATGTATGTATGTATGTATGTATGTATGTATGTATGTATGTATGTATGTATGTATGTATGAAGTAGCAGTCATCAGCGCTCTCCCTAGCCGTCGATCACCGGGGGCAGACGGGGTCACTTACGATCACGTGAAACGAAGTAAACAAATACTTGCCCCTGTCCTTGCAGCCATCATGAACATCTGCGCAAGAAACAGGCGAATTCCATCTGACTGGAAACACGCCATTATCACCCTCGTGCCGAAAAAAGGTGGAAACCCAAACAACATCGAAGACTGGCGGCCGATCTCCCTACTCAATACCAACTACAAGATCTTCATGAAGCTTGTCCAGCAGAGAATGACACCTTGGATCGTCGAAACCCAGCGACTCTCAAGCCGACAGAAGGGATCCATGCCCCGAAACGGCCTACAAGAGCACGTGTTCTGCTTGAAAACAGACATCGTCGACTTTTTGCATAGATCATCAACGTTCTTTGCCTGTTTCGTGGACATCAGAGACGCTTTTGGAAGCATCGATCACGAGACTATGATCCGCGAGCTTACTGATGCGGGATACCCAGAACAGATCGTTTCCATGACACGGGACATATATCACGAGTCAACTTTTCAGGTCATGACAGACGGCGGACTCACACCACCAATAACTAGGGAACGAGGAATTATCCAAGGCTGTCCGTGGTCAGTCATGATATTCGAGCAGGGAATTGACAAGTGGTTACGTTAGATTGAACAAGATCACGCTACACCCAGCACCCCAAACTGCGTGCTTGGTTACGTCGACGACGTTGTTATGGTTGCAACGAACAAAGACAACATCACAAGTGCAGCTGAAAAAACCGAACACTTCATGAGCCATACCCGATCAAGAAATTTGGGGGAGCATTTTTCGACCAAAAAAAAATTAAATAAAAAAAAGTTACACAAATTTTATGGTTTTTTAGGCGTTTTAGGACAAAAGAATCAAAATGGCCTTAAAACGTTTGAAAAAAAAAATCCCGCAATAGCGGCCCGCCGCAATAGAGAGCCGACACCGATTTAGAGATATATTGAGGAAGGCATTCAGCGAAGTAATAGTAGCAAAGACAGGCAATCTTGTATTGGACTCTAGCACTAATGGGCAACCAGTGGAGAAAGCGGAAGAGAGGAGTGAGATGATCTGACTTTTTTGACTTACAGATGAGTCGAGCTGCAGCATCTTGCACTCTTTGAAGTTTATCAGTGAGATATGCGGGACAGCCAGCAAGAAGGCCGTTGCAATAATCCAGGCGACTGAGAATAAGAGCCCAGACTAGGATAGTAGTAGCTTGAGTAGTGAGAAGGTGTCTGATTGCGCTTATCTGTCTGAGTTGTATGTATGCGGATTTGCAAGTGTTTTGGACAAAGTCGGAAAGAGAGAGATGAGAGTCGAGGGCGACACCAAGGTTTTTGGCTGATGGAACAAAGGCGACGTCAGCGTCTCCAACCCTGACAGAAGACGGGAGGGATGGAGGCGACAATAGTCTCTGAGACTTGACAAGAAGGCATTCGGTTTTGGAATCGTTCAGCTGGAGTTTGTTGTGTGACATCCATGACTTAACATCAGAAAGACAGATTTGTAGAGTGTCTAACGTGGGTTGGAATTGATCTAAGGTGGTGTCTTTGTAGAGCTGATTGTCATCTGCAAATGCATGCTGATTGATTGAATGCTGAGCGACTATGTCAAACAAAGGTTGCATGTAAAAAACGAACAAAACTGGATCCAGTACTGAGCCTTGGAGAACACCAAACTGGACAGGAGAAGAAGCATTGTAATGATTGTTGATGGAGACCGTTTGAAATCTGTCAGTGAGATAAGAATGAAACCAGGCAAGGGCAGAGTGTGAAATTCCAAAAGTGTTTCGCAGGCGTGAGAGGAGAGTGTTGTGGTCTATTGTATTGAAAGCCGCTGACAAGTCTAAGAGGGTGAGAATGCTAAATTTTCTCTGATCTAAAGAAGAGTAAAGGTCGCCGTGGATTTTGAGTAAGGCAGTTTCTGCGCTATGGTGGCTACGATATGCTGACTGCAGGCGTGCCAAGAGGTTGTTGGTTGCAAGATGTTGCTGCAGCTGGGTGCGTACTAGTCTCTCTATAACTTTGGACAGGAAGGGGAGGTTATAGATCGGGCGATAAATTTTCAAAACGTTGGGGTCCAGAAAGGCTTTTTCCTTACCTTAACCTTAATTCTCTCTGTGCCAGGAGGCACACAAGGCTAGGACATCACTCCTCCACTGGGGTCGGTTCGCAGCTGCACGTCATGCTGTGTTCCACGTGTTCCAGCACGCATTGTTCCGTTCCAGTTCCACCATTCGCCGCCAAGTTGTTTTTGGGCGGGAAAAGGTTTCTTCAGGAGTGGCTTACTTATGGTTGACGTGTACACGGAAGGGAAGGTGCCTGATGAGAGGGACTCGTTAACAACCGATTTGATGTAGGGCAGAAGAGAGTCAAGGCATTCAACTAAAAGGGGGTGGGGATGGGGTCAAGGTCGCAAGTGGTGGGAGTGGAGGCGAGAATAAGTTTCTTGACAGCTTCTTCAGACACAGTCTGAAAGTGGTGAACGGAACGCTCTGAAAGCAACGATCGGCAACTGCAGGAGGATTCGATATTTGACTATCGAGATCCCGTCTGATGGTTTGAATTTTGTTCTCAAAGAATTCAAGAAAACGGCCAGGAAGTTCCAGAACGGAGAAGATTGACGGAAGGAGAACCTTTTTGGTTTTACCGAGGAGTTTGTTGCAGATGCCGAACAGTTGCCCACACGACGCGCTATCCACAATCTGAGAGCTGAAGTAATTAACTTTAGCATCATACATGAGTTTGGTAACTAAGTTCTTGGCCTGGACAAAAAGGTGTTTGTGAATGGTAAGTCCCGATTTCAACCACTGACGTTCAGCTCGGCGTCGTTTCTGCTTGGCGGCCCTGACCTCGTCACTAACAGAATTAAACCATGGGGCGCTGTCGGTCTTAACGGAAGAGACCTTCCGTTCCATAGCCGGAGCATGAACGTCCAAGACGTCGCGTAATGCACAGTCAAGATCGCCAGCGGCAACAGACGGGAGTACAGAGAGCTTCGATTTCACATCATCACAAAAAACAGGTCTATCAATGAGGCGCACGTTGCGAACAGTCACAGAAACCGGCGGAGTGCGAGGAACAGTAGCGTTCAGAGTGGCCATTACACAAAAGTGGTCAGTGGCTATAGCACTAGTCACGGTGATTGACTGAACAACACTATCATCAGTTCTACAAAGTAGCCAGTCTATCACGTGTCCTTTAACATGAGTAGGATCTTGCACACACTGTTTCAGCTCGAAAGTGTCTAAAATATCAAGAGTCTTGAATGAGATGTGAGCATGTGGTCAGTCGAAACCCCCACTTGGTGCATGTACCTTGACGTGGTGTGGGGGCTTGCGTGCCTTGACAACCTCCGGAGCTACGCCGGTGGGAACATTATGTTCCTGGTAGGTCCAACCATGCCGGACAGGTCCGCGTGAGGTAGAGGCCTGACGAAAATGTGCACCCTGGTCCTCCAGGTTGGGGGTTCAGCTTAGGACCAACTACTCTAACTGGTAAAACCAAGCTTGTTACAGAAACAGCGACAAAGGAAATCAACACTGATGTGGAAGGAGCGCCTGAGTCCCAGCCCGGGACTTGTATGACTGCTAGCAGTAAAAGCCGTAAGGAAGCTGCTGACACGACTAGGGATGTTTTGAACACAGCAAAAACAAAGGTGAAGATTGGGTTTTGGAACGTACAGACCATGTACGACACCGACAGACTTGCGCAGGTGACATCAGAGATGCGACGCTACAACCTGCATGCATTGGGAATCAGCGAATGCAGATTGCTTGGGACTGGCAACCTAAGGACGAACACGGGTTACTTACTTTACTTTACTTACGCCTTTGACCCCTCCTGGGGCATAGGCCTCAAGCAAGGGTTCTCCAGCCATCCCGGTCCTGAGCAATCTTCTCCAACTATCCCCAAGAGTGGCCTGTTCTCTTGACATCGGCGTCCAGGTCTTGGCGCCAACTGTTGCGAGGTCTACCTCTCTTTCTCTTCCCTTGTGGGTTCCATGAAAGGGACTGTCTGGTGGTGTTTGAGACCGGTTTGCGTAATGTGTGCCCTAACCATCTCCAGCGCCTTTGAATGATCTCTTGGTCTGCTGATTGTTGGTTTGTGTGTTGCCAGAGCTCCTCGTTGCTGATCTTTTCAGGCCATCGTATCTGTAAATGCGGCGCAGACATGAGTTGATGAATGTCTGGATCTTCTTGTTGGTGGTTACAGTGGTCCTCCATGTTTCGGCGCCGTAGAGCAGAACAGACTTAACATTGGTGTTGAAAATCCTGATCTTTGTTTTGATGGACAGGTCTCTTGAACTCCAAATGTTTTTCTGTTGAAGAAAGGCTGTCCTGGTTTTTCCTATTTTTACCTTCACATCTGCGTCGGTTCCACCTTGCTTGTTGACAATGCTGCCAAGGTAGGTGAAGTCGTCCACTTCATCTAGCGCTTCGCCAACCAGTGTGATGGGCGATGTGTTGGTAGAGTTGACTTTCAGGAGCTTGCTCTTCCCTTTGTGGATGTTGAGGCCCAGGTGAGTAGAGTTGTCTGCCACAATGCTGGTCATTTCCTGCATCTGCTGCTGGGTGTGGGAGAGAAGGGCCAGGTCATCCGCAAAATCTAGGTCATCAAGTTGTGACCACAGCGTCCACTGGATGCCGTTTCGCTTTCCTGCTGTGGATGTTTTCATGACCCAGTCGATGGCCAGCAGGAACAAAAACGGCGACAACAAACAGCCTTGTCTCACTCCTGTCTGTACCTGGAATGCCTCTGTGAGTTGACCTCCATGGACTACTCGGCATGAAAGTCCCTCGTAAGAGTTTCTGATGATGCTAGTGATTTTCTCGGGGACTCCGTATTGTCTTAGCAGCCTCCAAAGTGATGCCCTGTCCACGCTGTCAAAATTCTTCTCGTAGTCAATAAAATTGACGTACAGGGGTGAGTTCCACTCAAGAGACTGCTCCAGGATGATACGTAGTGTTGCGATCTGGTCTGTACAGGAGCGATCTTTGCGGAAACCAGCCTACTGATCTCGCAACTGCCCGTCAACAACGGGTGGGAATGTATTTTACTCAGGAAGAGATGACGACCAACACCGAGAAGGAGTAGTTGTGATCCTGAGGAAGGGAGTTGAGAAATGCTTGCTAGAATGGAAGCCAGTAAACAGCAGGCTCATAAAAGTCAGACTCAGAGGCAAGCAGGTGAACATCTCACTGCTACAGTGTTATGCACCAACAAATGATGCAGAAGAAGAAGAAAAAGATGCATTTTACGAAATCCTTCAGAGCGAGTTGGAATCTGTGCCAAGCCATGACCTTGTCATCGTCATGGGAGACCTGAATGCCAAAGTAGGGGAAAACAACGAGCACTACATAAGAACTATGGAAAAGCATGGATGTGAAAACATGAACGAAAATGGAGAGAGATTGGCTGCCTTCTGCACATTGAACAACCTAGTAATTGCCGGAACCCTTTGTCCACATCGCACCATTCACAAGCTAACGTGGTGCTCACCCAACAACAGAGACCAAAACCAGATTGATCACCTGATGATTAACGGAATGTGGAGAAGATCACTGCAACATGTGAAGGTGAGGAGAGGAGCGGACGTAGGAAGCGATCACCACCTGGTTGTAGCAAACATCAAGCTAAAGCTGAGGAAGGCTGAAGCAAAGACAAAAACATCACAGCGCTTCAACATCGACAAATTGAAGATGCCCCAAATCAGGACAAAGTTCTCCCTAGAAATAAAAAACAAATTCCAAGCGCTGCAAGATCTACAAGAGGAAGAGGAAAATACCAGAAACTCAACTGTTGACGCTGCATGGAAAAAGATTGAGGGGATCTATACAGAGAGCAGTCAGTCATGTTTGGGATACAGGACTGGGCAGAAAAGAAAAGAGTGGATCCAGCAGGAAACATGGACAGCCATCGAGGAGAGACGAAACATCAAAAAGAGAGTGACAGATGCAAAGTCAGCACGCCTGAAAGAACGATACCAACAGGAATACTCCGAAGCCCACAATAAAGTGAAAAGACTAGCAAGGAAGGACAAAAGAGAATACATGGAAGAACTTGCTACACAGGCAGAAGAAGCGGCGACAAAAGGAGAGCAAGGAAAACTGTATAAAATCACCAGCAGATAAGCGGTAAGTTCAAATCAGCAAGCGCAGGCCTAGTGAAAGATAAACAAGGCAAACTTCTAACAACAGAGAATGAAATTGAAGAAAGGTGGGCAGAACACTTTCAGGAAACACTAAACAGACCAGATCCTGAAAACACACCAGAAATAGAGGAAGCTGAGGAAGATCTAGACATCAACATAGAGCCACCCACAAAGGAGGCAATAATCAGAGCAATTAAGACTCTAAAAAACAACAAAGCCCCAGGAGGAGATGGCTTGAATGCAGAACTCTTCAAGACTGACCCAGAGACATCAGCAGCAATATTACAACCATTGAAGAAATTTGGAAGAAGGAAGTAGTGCCCAGCAACTGGACAAAAGGCATTATCATCAAATTGCCCAAGAAAGGTGCACTGAATGACTGTAACAACTGGCGGGGTATTACATTACTATCAGTGCCGAGCGAGATCCTCGCCAAAATCATTATACAGAGGATTTCAGACAGCGCGGATGAGAAGCTGAGAAAAGAACAAGCCGGGTTCAGAAAAAACAAGGGATGCATCGACCAGATCTTTGCACTCAGAAACATCATCGAGCAGTGCACAGAGTGGCAAAGACAACTTTACGTCAACTTTGTGGATTTTCAGAAAGCGTTTGACAGCGTGCACAGGACCAGCCTTTGGAAGATTCTCAGGCACAATGGAATATCCCCGAAGCTGGTCCAGATGGTGAGGAGTTTTTACCAGAACTATTCCTGCACAGTCGGAGACAACAGCATCAGCTTCCAAGTGAAAACAGGGGTCAGACAGGGTTGTGTAATGTCATCGATTCTGTTCAACCTTGCCATCGACTGGGTGATGAGGAACACCACGAAAGATGCCCAGAGAGGCATACGATGGACTCTCTTCACTTCCCTAGACGACCTGGATTTTGCAGACGACCTGGCACTGCTATCACATACACATAAACCCATTCAAGAGAAGACCGATCGATTGTGTATGTTTGGAAGCCAAATTGGACGAAGTGTCAGCCAAAAGAAAACAGAGATTGCTACTCAACGCCGAAAGACCCACCCCAGTGAAGGCCCACGGCGCCAACTTACCACAAACAGACCAATTCACCTATCCGGGCAGTATCATCCGAAAAGACGGAGACGCTGAGGAGGACATCAGATGCAGACTGAACAAAGCCAGAAATGCCATGCGCACCATGAACAACATCTGGAAATCGGCTCAGTACAGCACCCGCACAAAGCTGAAACTATACAGAAGCTGTGCGCTGTCTACCATCATGTATATGTAGGAATGCTGGCGCATGACGAGGTCGGATGCTGCAAAACTGTCGACATTCCACACCACCTGCCTCAAAAAGATCTTGCGAATCTTCTGGCCCAGAAAAATCTCCAACAACGACCTTCTCCAGCGATGCAACATAGAAGACATGGAAACACTCATAACCAATAGAAAATGGAGATGGATTGGCCATGTACTGAGGATGGACAACGATTCCATTCCAAAAGTGGCACTCCGATGGACCCCAGAAGGCAAGAGAAAGCGCGGGAGACCCAAGCAGACTTGGAGTCGCACAGTGGAAGGGGAGATAAAAGAACTCAACCACTCCTGGGCGACCCTGGAAAGGCTTGCAAGCGACCGACAACAGTGCAGAACCTTTGTTGCTGCCCTACACGCCACCCAGCGTAAAAGGCAGTAAGTAAGTAGGGCAGTCGAAATGGATGTTGACATCACCGAGGACGATGGAAACGCCTTGGGTGGCGTTTGTAAGTTCCAGAAGGTCTGGAAATTGTTCCAGGAACATCGAAGCAGTCTGCTTATTCGTACGACTAGGGAGTGGACAGTACATGAGGAAGAAGTGAAGTTTCTGATGTGGCATGGTAACGCTAAACTGAGTCAGTTCAAAAGACGAGTGATCAAAATAAAAGTCAGACACAAAGGAAACACGCTGAGACAATCTGTCATTGAAAATCATTGCTAGGCCACCCCCTCCGGAGCAACGGGGAAAGTACTTCATGGAGTAACCAGGGGGAGTGACGTCAGCACAAGCTACATCGTCACCAGAGACTTTGAGCCAAGTTTCTGTTAGAAACATGAGGTGGATATCATGATCCTTTATGAAGTTCACGATTTCCGTTCTTTTTTGTTTTTGAGCAGTACCACTAATAGACTGAACGTTGAGGAGAGCGATGTTGATGAAATCGGCACTATGCTCAGTGCCTGTGGTGAATGATCGAGTGGTGACAGTGCTGGTGTTGATAAAGGTAAAAGGTAAAGGTGTGGTTTTTTATAGCGACTTACACCCTTTGTCTGGGTCTCAAACCGCTTACACTTTACCCCCTGATCACTGGGCATCTTCATCAATCCTCACTGGTACCTCACAACAAACATAGTGACAGACATTTAAGACGCACACAGTCAGGTACCAGGACCAACTCCGCTCCCTGGGGAGTATTCCAACCCAATGCTGGCGCTTGGCCGCATACAAGGGTTAATCGCACAACGTTTTTGCCAATATTGCCCTCACAGGTACCCGGTTGAGGGAAGTATTGGTGTCATTGTTCTGCTGGGAGGT
Organism: Theodoxus fluviatilis; assembly: GCA_034096865.1. Classification (NCBI taxonomy): domain Eukaryota; kingdom Metazoa; phylum Mollusca; class Gastropoda; order Cycloneritida; family Neritidae; genus Theodoxus; species Theodoxus fluviatilis. Next base: position 65,173 of record JAWQFJ010010758.1, read on the forward strand.
GGCGGAGTTCAAAGAAATGTTTACAACACGCCTACCTTGGCAAGCACGTCTACCTATATGTGCTTTCTTGTGTGGCTTACGGAAGCAAGGGATCTGCCGAGAATGTAGTCCAAGAGCGAATAATCGCTGGCACAAGGAGTTTGGATCACTTGTTGGAGTGGGACTGGCGACATCGAGTGAAGGCAACACTGTGCATGGGTTGAGACTCAACAGCTGATCTCTAGAATAAATCCTGCGAGAGGCACCGGAATCAGTAGTTGGCACAAGGTTATTCACATTTGATGCAGTACCGACGATCGTGTTGTCAGCCCATACACAAGGCAAGGGGAGTGGAGGCCTATAACAGGCGGCAGTGACAGAACGCTGTGTAGGCCTATCACTGACACAGCCAGCGAAGAGATGATCAGCAATTCTCACGCTATGCACTATGCAGTGTAAGAAGGAAAAGTCCCGGCAGAAGAGGAGTCATATTTGGCCAACCCATGGTCAAACTCCGAAGAAAAAGATACCAGAAAGATTGTTGGTCCATGGCAAACACAATGGCGTCGGTCAATCAGTCACCCACAGTCAAAAACAGTCACAATTTGACAAAAATAATGAGTGAGATGCCAGTCGCGTCTCAACACGAACTTGAACATCACTCACGTTTTAATCACCATCTCCATAAAAATCATCATCACCACCAAAAGCACCATCACCACCAAAATCATCATCACCCCAAAAATCACCATCACCACCAAAATCACCATCACCACCAAAATCACCATCATCACCAAAATCACCATCTCCACCAAAATCACCATCACCAATAAAATAACCATCACCACCAAAATCACAAAAATCACAAACACCTCCAAAACCAGCATCACCACCAAAAAGAGCAACACCACCAAAAACACCATCACCACCAAAATCACTATCACAACAAAATCAACATCACCACCAAAATCGCCATCATCATCAAAATCACCATCATCACCAAAATCACCATCATCACCAAAATCACCATCATCACCAAAATCACCATCATCACCAAAATGATCATCATCACTAAAATCTTGATCATCACAAAAATAATCATCATCATCATCACCAAAATCAATCATAACCAAAATCAATCATCACCAAAATCAATCATCACAACAATCAATCATCACCAAAATCAATCATCACCAAAATCAATCATCACCAAAACCATCATCATCACCAAAATCATCATCATCAACAAAATCATCCTCATCACCAAATTCATCATCATCAACAAAATCACCATCATCACCAAAATCATCATCATCACCAAAATCATCATCATCATCTCATCACAAAAACACCAACATCACAAAAATCACCAACATCACCAAAATCATCATCATCACCAAAATCATCATCATCAACAAAATCATCATCATCACCAAAATCATAATTCATCACCAAAATCAATCATCACCAAAATCAATCATCACCAAAATATATCATCACCAAAATCATCAGCACCAAAATCATTCATCACCAAAATCATCATCACCAAAATCATCATCACCAAAATCATTCATCATCAAAATCATTCATCACCAAAGTCATTCATCAACAAAATCATCATCAACAAAATCATCATCATCAACAAAATCATCAGCAGCAGCAATATCATCATCATCAACAAAATCAGCATTATCAACAAAATCAGCATCATCAAAAAAATCATCATCATCAACAACATCAGCATCATAAAAAAATCAGCAACATTAACAAAATCATCATCATCACCAAAATCAGCATCATCCACAAAATGAGCATCATCAATCACCATCATCAACACAAACACAACCATCAACACAATCACCATAATCCACACAATCACCATCTTCAACACAATCACCATCATCACTAAATCACCATCATCACCAAAATAACCATCATCACCTAAATGACCATCATTATCAAAATCGTCATCATCACCAAAATAACCATCATCAGCAAAATAACCATTATCAGCAAAATCACCATCATCACCAAAATCACTATCATCACCAAAATCAATCATCACCAAAATCAATTATCACCAAAATCATCATCATCACCAAAATCATCATAATCACCAAAATCATCATCATCACCAAAATCAACATCTTCACCAAAATCATTCATCATCACCAAAATCATTCATCGTCTCATAAATCATTCATCAGAATCAAAATCATTAATCATCACCAAAATCTTTCATCAGCACCAAAATCATTCATCGTCACCAAAATCATTCATCATCACCAAAATCATTCATCATCACCAAGTTCATTCATCATCACCAAAATCATTCACCATGACCAAATTCATTCATCATCACCAAAACCAATCATCATCACCAAAATCATTCATCATTACAAAAATTAATCAACATCAGCAAAATCAATCATCATCACCAACATCACCATCATCTCCAACATCACCATCATCTCCAAAATCGTCATCACCACCAAAATCATCATCATCACCACAATCATCATCACCACCAAAATCATCATCACCACCAAAATCATCATCACCACCAAATATGTCATCACCAAAATATATCATCACCAAAATCAATCATCACCAAAATCAGACATCACCAAAATCATCATCACCAAAATCATCACCACCGACATAATCATCACCAAAATCATTCATTACCAAAATCAATCATCACTAAAATCATCATCACCATAATCCATCATCGCCAAAATAGTCATCACCAAAATTATCATCACCAAAATCATCATCACCAAAATCAATCATCACCAAAAGCAATCATCACACAAACCAATCATCATCAAAATCAATCATCACCACAATCAAACATCACCAAAATTATCATCACCAAAATCATCATCACCAAAATGAATCATCACCAAAATGAATCATCACCAAAATCAATCATCACCAAATTCAAACATCTCTGAAATCAACCATCACCAAAAGCAATCATCACCAAAATCAATCATCACCGAACTCAATCATCACTGAAATCATCGTCATTGAAATCAATCATCACTGAAATCTATCAACACCAAAATCAATCATCACTGCAATCATCATCACCAAAATCATCATTACCAAAATCTATCCTCACCAAGACAAATCCTCAACAAAATAATTCCTCAACAAAATCATCATCATCGCCAACATCATCATCGCCCAAATCATCATCATCTCCCAAATCATCATCATCGCCCAAATCATTATCAACACCCAAATCATCATCATCGCCCAAATCATCATCATCGCCCAAATCACCATCATCGGCCAAATCATCATCATCGCCCAAATCATCATCATTACCCCAAAAATCATCACCACCAAAATCATCATCACCACCGAAATCATCAGCACCACCAAAGTCACGCACTATAAAGATCCTGACGCTCATGTCCTCGACGGGTGGGTGTCGGCCACCGTAAAAACACCCAGCACGCACAATTTCTCCTTTGTGGAAAAACAGTGTGCCAGCGCCCTTGGCAGCAGGACACTGGTCTCATTGACTTGAGACACTACACACTGAGAGGCAGCCTCAACATCGGCTGAAGCGCTTTGAGTCTCACTGAGTGGGAGTATCGCGCGGTATAAGAGTGATTAATAATAATAATAATAATAAGTCATCAGCACCAACAAAAATCACCAGCACCACCACAACCATCATCACCACCAAAATCATCATAGCCACCAAAACCATCATCACCACCACAACCATCATCACCACCAATACCATCATCAGCACCAAAACCATCATCACCACCAAAACCATCATCACCACAAATACCGTCATCACCACCAAAACCATCATCATCACCAAAACCATCATCACCACCAAAACCACCATCATCACCAAAACCACCATCACCACTAAAATTACCATCAGCACAAAATCACCATCACCTCCGAAATCACAATCACCACAAAAATCACCATCACCACCAAAATCACCATCACCACAAAAATCAACATCATTACCAAAATCACCATCAGCACCAAAATCACCATCACAACCAAAATCATCATCAACACCAAAATCACCATCATCACCAAAATCACCATTACCACCAAAATCACCATTACCACTAAAATCAACATCACCACCAAAATCAACATCAACACCAAAATCACCATCACCTCCAAAATCACCATCACCACCAAAATCACCATCTTCTCCAAAAACAGCATCACCACCAAAAACAGCATCACCACCAAAATCATCATCATCAACAAAATCACCATCGCCACAAAATCACCGTCACCAAAATCACCATCATCACCAATATCATCATCATCATCTCCAAAATCATCATGATCACCAAAATCATCATCATCACCAAAATCATTACCATCACCACAATAATCATCATCACCAAAATCATCATCACCAAAACCATTCATCGTAACCAAAATCATTCAACATCACCAAAATCATTCATCATCACCAAAATCATTCATCATCACCAAAATCATTCATCATCACCAAAATCATTTATCATCACCAAAATCATTCATCATCACCAAAATCAATCATCATCACCAAAATCATTTATCATCACCAAAATCATTCATCATCACCAAAATCAATCATCATCACCAACATTACCATCATCTCCAAAACCATAATCATCAGCAAAATCACCATCACCACCAAAAACACCATCATCACCAAAATCATCATCATCACCAAAATCATCATCACCAAAATCATCATCACGGAAATAAATCACCACCAAAACCATCATCACTGCCAAAATCATCATCACCGTGAAAACTATCCAAAACACCAAAACCATCATCACCACCAAAACCATCATCACCACCAAAACCATCATCACCGCCAAAACCACCATCACTGCCAAAACCACCATCACCACCAAAACCACCATCACCACCAAAACCACTATCACCACCAAAACCATGATCACCACTTAAATCTCCATCACTACCAAAATCACCATCACCACCAAAATCATCATCACCACCAAAATCACCATCACCACCTAAATTAGCATCACCACCAAAATCACCACATCAAAAGCACCATCACAACCAAAATCATCATAACCACCAAAACCACCATCACCACCAAAATCACCATTACCAAAATAACCATCACTAGCAAAATCATCATCATCACCAAAATCATCATCATTACCAATATAATCATCATCACCAAAAATCATCATCACCAAAATCATCACCATCATCAAAATCATCATCATTACCAAAATCATCTTCATTACCAAAATCATTATCATCACCAAAATCATCATCAGCATCAAAATCATCATCAGCATCACCGAAATAGTCATAATCACCGAAATCATTCTCATGACCAAAATCATCATAATCACCAAATTCATTATCATACCCAAATTCATCATCGTCACCAACTTCACCATCATTACCAAATTCATCATCGTCACCAAATTCACCATTACCACCAAAACCATCATCATCACCAAAAGAATATCACCACCAAAACCATCATCACCACCAAAAGCTTCACCACCACCAAAAGCATCATCACCACCAAAAGCATCATTACCACAAAAAGCATCATCACCACAAAAAGCATCATCATCACCAAAACCATCATCACCACCAAAACCATTATCACCAACAAAACCATCATCACCACCAAAACCATCATCACCAACAAAACCATCATCATCACCAAAACCATCATCACCACCAAAACTATCATCACCACCAAAACCATTATCAACAAAAAATCATCATCACAAAAATCATCATCATTAAAACCAATCTTCAACAAAATCAATAATCACTACAATCATCATTATCACCACAATCATCATCATCACCACAATCATCATCATCAACACAATCATCATCATTACCACTATCATCATCATCACCACAATCATCATCATCATCACAATCATCATCATCACCACAATCATCATCATCACTGCAATCATCATTATCACCACAATCATCATCATCACCACAGTCATCATTATCACCACAATCATCATCATCACCACAATCATCATCATCACCACAATCATCATCATCACTGCAATCATCATTATCACCACAATCATCATCATCACTGCAATCATCATCATCACCACAATCATCATCATCACCACAATCATCATCATCACCAAAATCAATCATCATCAAAATCAATCATCACCAAAATTATCACCAAAATCATTCATCACCAAAATCAATCATCACCAACATCAATCATCACCAAAATCAATCTGTCTGTCTGTCTGTCTGTCTGCCTGCCTGCCTGCCTGTCTGTCCAACACACAAACACACACACACACACACACACACACACACACACACACACACACTCACACACACCAACCCACCCACCAACACACACACACACACACACACACACACACCCATCCACCCACCAACCCACCCACCAACACACACACACACACACACACACACACACACACACACACACACACACACTTCTTTCCCAAGTCTCTAGACTAGCTGTATACATGTAGATCGACCAGAAATTGCACACGAACAGCGTCTATCGAAACGACGATTTCTCATTTACGTCGCTATTTGTCGTTGCCTTACGGTTACATATCATGAAAAGATACGGGATTACAACGGGGGCAATCGTATTGCTTGTGAAATATAATGTAATGGACTCAATATGATAACACAATACGAATACATTGGTTTCTTTCTATTTCCTAATGCAACAAAGCCAAAGTGACATGCAGGTACTATTTTATGTCAAAGAGCACGGCAGATTCGCGAAATAACGCTACGTTTAGGTGATTTAGCGTTTAAAAATGTTAACGTTGTCATTCATATTTAATGTCGTATTTTATCAATACTGCCTGCATTTGATAAAAGAACGCAAAATGGTAAGTTTGATTTAAGATTTTGAGTCAAATGGAGAAAAGAGAGCAAGCACTATATTTTGACAGAGCGAGGATAAAGAACAGATGAGTGAAATGACTTCACAAATAGCATATGCTGTAATTTTCAAGGAAGAATTAAGCTCTTCTGACTAAAAGCTTCAATGAAAATCTTTATTGTATCGTCAACATCGTCATTTAAGGTACACGTAAAAATTTTGTTGTGGCTTTTAAACAACACTTTACGCTGGATTATTTCTTAACGCGCTAGACTCGCGAGCACCTGCTGAGCAAAGTTGCGTCACAATATTCCGCGTAGTCACATCACGTGATCACCCCAAAATCTTTCACCAGCGACGCCGCTTGCATCTCGGTTGACTGCAGTGTGTAGCTGTTTTCTCGTGTTTAAATTTGGCCAAAGGTGTGTTTTATATATATCTCGCATTCTAAGACCTAAGGAAACCTAGTAGTATCGTATTTTTTTGTATTTATGTAGATTCAAGCGAAGATTAATAGATCTTTCGGCGACGTCACTTATCGTGTGGCGAAGACCTCCGGATCACAACAACCCAAGAAGTGAGTATTAAAACCTACTTTTATTGTGAAAAGCCATTTTCGCTCTGCAAATCTGCAATCGACTTTAAGACCAAAATTGGTTATATGTTCGATGTTGCATATTGGTTTTGTCTGTTATGTTGCCTGTGTTGATAAAAACACTACATAGCATAGCACGGCCTTCAAGCTTCGACGCCATAGTTGTCCATGCGGCCGAACAATTATGGGCATGTAGGCAACACTCACTGTTTTTGTGAAAAGCCATCTTTGTTCTGTAAATCTGTATTCGTCTTCTAGACCGAAATCGGTTATATTTTCGATACGAGATATTGGTTTAGCCTGTCATATTGCCTTTGTAGAAAAACAACGCTCTGTAGATTCTGCGCGGTACGGCATGGCATTGTAGCGTCGACGCCATAGTTCTCCATGCGGCCGAACAATTATGGGCATGTAGGCAACACTCACTGTTTTTGTGAAAAGCCATCTTTGTTCTGTAAATCTGTATTCGTCTTCTAGACCGAAATCGGTTATATTTTCGATACGAGATATTGGTTTAGCCTGTCATATTGCCTTTGAAGAAAAACAACGCTCTGTAGATTCTGCGCGGTTCGGCATGGCATTGTAGCGTCGACGCCATAGTTCTCCATGCGGCCGAACAATTATGGGCATGTAGGCAACACTCACTGTTTTTGTGAAAAGCCATCTTTGTTTTGTAAATCTGTATTCGTCTTCTAGACCGAAATCGGTTATATTTTCGATACGAGATATTGGTTTAGCCTGTCATATTGCCTTTGAAGAAAAACAACGCTCTGTAGATTCTGCGCGGTACGGCATGGCATTGTAGCGTCGACGCCATAGTTCTCCAAGTGTCGCCATGATTATGATCATGTACGCACAACTTACTGTTTTTGTGAAACGCCATCTTTTCTCTGTAAATCTGTAATCGAATTTTACACCGAAATCGGTTATATTTTCGATATGACATATTGGTTTCGCCTGTCATATTCCCTTCATAGAGAAACCACGCTGCATGATGGAGGCCTAGATATTCAGCACTGCACGACATGGCATTGTAGCACCGACGCCATTGCTCTCCATATGATATGATCACGTACGCCGTCTGAGTCGGCTTGCTCTTACGTTAAAACGTTGCCAGGGTAACTCATAGCAGCAGCTACGGGATTAACATCAAGTTTTTAAAACTTTTAATCACTTGCAATGTTCGTAAACGAAAAATCGTTTATTAATATAAGCTCCGAAGACGATGAAATCTGAAGTACAGTTGCTGGTATAGATTAATTATGCCTATCTACCTACAGCACACACATAAAATTATTATATTTAGGCCTACGCAGACGCTCTCAGGCAGGCGCACATGCACGCTCATAGCACGCACGCTCATAGCACGCACGCTCATAGCACGCACGCTCATAGCACGCACGCTCATAGTGCACAACTACACAAACATGCACATGCGCAATCACACACGAACGTCTAACTGTTCTTACTTATCGCAGGACAAACGCACGTAAACAGTAAGTGGGAGCGCATGCGCGCATCACATAGGCAAGCGCGCGCGCACATGCACGCACACACGCGTTTAAGGGAACCATAGGTGTTTTAATTGTGAATAAAATTATGTATTCCCCCCCAACTTCTCAGGTCATCTCCAGTCTCAACGTTGACAGACTTTGGGCACGTTCCGAAGGACGTGTATCGGAGATCGATTCTGGTAAGTGGTTAACGTGAGTTCATCCGCCAAAGCACACCCCAAATAGGCGCGGGATAAAAACTGACCTACCGCGCCTCCCTACGCGATTCGTAAGAGGCGAATAACTTGTGACACCGTCACTTGATTTGCGCTTACTCTAAACTGTTCTAGTGATTTTCGTGCTTAACTGCCTTACATAGCCTACAAAGGCTGATAGGCCGTAAAACACCATCCATCCATCTGCCGAAGCACCGCCACCATCATCACCAACAGAACTGTATGCCTGGTTCTTATTAACCGATCATGTTCAATAAACAGGATCTTTTCTGACAGTCACCTGCACTTTTTATTCTTCTCCCTCTCCCCCCCTCCCCCCTTCTCTCCCCTCAGCCCCCCTCCACTGCAGCCCCCCTCCACTGCAGCCCCCCTCCACTCCAGCCCCCCTCCACTCCAGCCCCCCTCCACTCCAGCCCCCCTCCACTCCAGCCTCCCTCCACTCCAGTCCCCTCATCCTTCTCTACCTCTCCTGCTACCCATCCCTCTCCTCCCCCTCTTTCTTGGCTTGCCGCCCCCTCATCCCCATCATTCCCATATTTGATTTTCTCTTTCAATCCCAGTGTGCTATTTTTTTCATAAGTTGATATTTGATGAGGTTGTGCAGTTGTTTAATCTTTGTCACTAAATGTCAGTAAAAATGCCTGCAACACTCAAAATGGCTCCATCTGGAAGTGAGGACCCGGAGACACAGTTGAGATCTTCGAAGAAACAAAAATTTGTCAGAGAGACCACTTCGGAAATGAGTTCCTAATTATGTTTTTCCTTGTCAGTTTCTCTTTTCCCGTACAACAGATGCTATGCTTTAAAAAACGAATGCAGCAGCTTTGCTGACATTTAATTGTATGTTAGATACTTTTTTTCTTTTTCATCATAGATCTGATAATTTTCTGTTCTCTTCCATTCAGCCAAAGAAGACCAGGACCAACCAAAACACTCTAGAAGTGCAGGCAATGGAGCCACGTGCACCTCAAGCTCATAAAGCCCTGCGAAGACTTGACAACTCTAACGATGGAACACCAGATTCTGAAACGGTGAGATGGTTGTCTTGTCTTATAGGAGGAAGGGGGGGGGGGGGGGGGGGGGCGGGGGTGTGTGTGTGGAGGGAGTTGGTGCCCATGAGTGCATGGGCCAGCAAATTATTATCAAATGTTGACTGCAAAATTAGCCACAATGTATGTATCTCAATATGTTGTCTTTCCCTTTTGGGGTTTTATTGGAGGAAAATATCAGTGTGATGCTGAAGATCAACATACAGCCAGAGGTGCTCAATGCACCACTCATAAGCTGGAACCTGGCTACTGGAGGGCATCGGGACAGGGTTTGGTGCCGCATGTTGGATGCAGAGCATGGGTGGGGCTTGATTTTCAGAAAATGATAAACACATGATTGAGTCTTAGTGGTCTGACCCTGTCTTCATGCCTCCAGTAGACTCTTAGGCTGCTTGGGGCTGACCCTGGCTGAGCTACTGGGGCAAGTTCTGAAAGTCCAGTGGCCAGGGCTTTCAGGACAACATGGATGGAAAGGACATGATGACTGGAAGAGAAGCAGATGGATGGCCAAATGATAAAAATTCTGGCATTTCTGTTTGCTCTGCAAACAGCGGCTGCTGCTAGATGCCCCAGCCGTTCATAAGCTGGAGCATGTGGTCCCAGAGTTTTGAGGGCTTGCTCCATTGGTGTACCCACAGGTGGTCCCAAGTCGCACTAGGTGCTACCTGAGTGTTGGCTGGTGTGGATGGGAGACCTTCTCACCCATATTATACAGTGTATTAGACTCCCGGCAGAGTCGTCGACCAGAGCGGACGTAGTTTACCAGTGCTCCCGAGGCTCTACATGTGTGTTGCTCCTTTCAGTACGGAAGTTCAAGAGACCTAAGTAGGTGCAGCGATCAATTGTTGCATATTATTTCGAAATACTTTCTACGGTTTGATTGTAGTATTTGTGCAGTTTGAACTGACTTTCAGATGTGTATCGACCAGTCCGAACGTGAAGTGGCAGTTCTTTCGAGACTCTGGTTTTGTGCTGCTGCTTTCAGTGGGAATTGTTGAAGTTATTCAACCAGCGTGCTTTTTCCATCAGTTCAAGAGACCTAAGTAGGTGCAGTAGGTGGTTGTGTGCTGCTGCTTTCAGTGCAAATTGTAAAAGTTGTTCAACTATCGTACTCATCTAGGTCGATTAAGAAACCTACATAGATGTGACAAGCTATTGTTGTATCTGTTTTTGGTGTGTTGGAAATCCGCCCCATTTCATTCCTTCGTTCATTTGTTTGGACTGAACTGAAATTGAGATGGGTGTTGACCCGGACTTGTTGCGTGCACGAATTGGTCTTCATACGCGGCGATCAGCACGTGGTGAATGAATTGTGAGTGCAAACCCGTTGAAAGATGTGCTGAGCTGTGCAGGCTTCCTTTCCGTGGCGATCATGCTTGGTCTCATCTCAGGTCTAGTGATGAACTTCACTATTGGTCTGCTGAGCACGACAGTCACGAACTTCACTGCTATTTCGGAGGAAATCGTGCCTTTCCTGAACTCCTCACTTCTGAGTACGTCGCTCCAGTCATGCTGCAGTCTGACGGATCAGTTTCCTCTGTTCCACGAAGCACGAATGTCTAGCTTCCAGTACCTTTATTATATATCATTCCTTCTCATCCTCTCAGGAAATGTGGAAGAAAACCCGGGACCTGGATTGGAGAAGAGAGATCTCGAAGAAGCAATAAAGGCACTGAAAGATGACTGGGACAGGAGGCAGCAGAGGGCAACGGCAACGGTCTTGGAGGAAATGAAGAAGCTGAGAGGCTGTGTGCAACGACTGGAAGGGAAGTTGGAGGAGATGAAGAAGGAGGTTAACGACATGAATGACAAGCTAATAGCTCAAGAGGATTACCTTGACAACATCAGGGACAAGTTGGCGGAAATGACAGCTAGAGCGAATAGAGCAGAGGAGAAACTGGAAGACCAGGAAAGACGCGCACGCAGAGATAAGGTAATCCTATACAATGTTTCGCAACAGGAGCATGAAACATTTCAAGATCCAGAGGTAAAGTTTCTAGACACTGTGAATGGTGTTCTCCCTGGCAGCTTGGAACTAAGAGACATAAGAAGAGCTCACCGAATCGGAAAATCATTGCCGGGCGGGTCTCGTCCTCTGATCGCCTGCCTCAAACAGAAGCGCACACAAGTTGTTTGGGAATGTAATCTAAGAGAGACAACCCCTTCTTGACTGTTCCTCATTGTCCCTCCTAATTACGTCATTTCAGTCTTTGACTCAGCATGTTGTAACATGGACGTGACTTGCATTTATCAGAAGAATAAATGTTGAAATGGGAATCTACAGTGGTATGTCCTAATGTGTGAAAGTCGTCAGTTTGTCCACTTGTCTATCCTGAACATGGTGTCAGAAGTGGGATCCCGTTTTGGTCAACAGTGATAAAAAAATTTGACTTATCGACGGGAACTTCAAAAGAAATATCAAGATGCAGAACCTTCAACCGCCGCCACACTTCTCGTTCAAGCCTGAAGAATGGTCTCATTGGATCAAGCAGTTTCGTCGCTACCGAAATGCAAGTAAGCTGTCAAAGGAAGAGCCAGAAACCCAAAGAGACACGTTGCTTTATGTGATGGGAGAGGAATCTGAGAAGATATTTGAAATACTGAAGTTCGGCAAGAAGACCGTTGGAGAGGGAGAAGACGCCAGTGAAGTTGATGAAGATGACAAAGACTTCGAAACAGTCGTGAGTAAATTTGACTCCTACTTCTTGGTGAAAAGGAACATAATTTATGAGAGAACAAAGTTTCAAGAAAGAAGACAGAAAGAGTCAGAAACAATAGAAGAATTCTATCGTTCTCTTCATGCCCTCGTTGCTCACTGTGAATACAAAGATACTGAAGACCAAGTTCGGGACAGACTTGTTGTTGGATTGAATGACTACAAACTGAAAGAGAAGCTGCAGTTGATTCATGATCTCAATCTAGAGAAAGCTCTTGAAATTGCGAGACAGCATGAGCAAATCAAACTACAAATGAAGCAGCAAGAAGGAGGCGCAGCCGCCGCTTCAGTTGATGAGACCAGAGGTAGAGGCAGACAGAGAGATGAAGGTGGACAGAGAAACCGAGAGGCCTATCCTCGTAAGGGTAGGGGCCGAGGGACATACCACCAACAGAACCAAGACACACGTAAATGTGGACGGTGTGGATATGAACATGGACAAGAGAGACAGTGTCCAGCAAAAGAGAGATCATGTAGAAAATGCAACAAAAGGGGACACTTTGAGCGCATGTGCCACAGTGTACGCGAGATAGAGGAAGACAACTCTGAAGATGAGATTCAAACAGAAGAAGAGAGAGAAGAAACCTTCACACTAGACAGCGTTATCACAGACAACACGCAGCCATGGACCATTACCCTAAAGATAAAAGGGAATGACGTCAGGTTTAAAATCGACACGGGCGCTGACATCACGATCATCAATGACAAGACATTCGACAATTTCAGCATCAAGCCGAGGCTGAAGCAAACAAGAATAAATTTGACATCACCGGGAGGAAAACTGACCACACGTGGAGAATTCTTTGCAAAGAGCACTGTAAAGAACAAGACTTTCAAGTACAGAGTCATTGTGGTCAGAAATCGTACAGGTAGCAACCTGTTGAGCAGAAATGTCGCAGAGAAGATGGGCCTTGTGAAACGTGTAGAAGAAGTACACGAGAATGGTTTTGGTGCAACTGGACTTTTGAAAACGGATCCGGTGGACATCAAAATGAAACCAGGAATCAATCCCTACTGCGTCACGACAGCGCGGCGAGTTCCCTTTCCTTTGCAGAAAAAGGTTAAAGCTGAACTGCAACGCATGGAAAAAGCAGGCATTATCCAAGAAGTGAAGGAGGCCACTGACTGGTGTGCTCCCATGGTACCTGTTGTCAAACCCAACGGCAGTGTGAGGATTTGTGTTGATTTCAAGAGACTGAATGAAGGAGTCAAAAGACCACACTGCATGCTACCAAACTTGGATGACATTGCTCCGAAACTGGCTGGCTCAAAGTTCTTCACAACACTGGATGCGTCGTCAGGTTTCTTTCAGATTCCACTGTCTGAAGGAAGCTCGCTGTTGACCACGTTCATAACTCCATTTGGCCGATTTTGTTTCAAGCGTGTTCCGATGGGAATTTCACTAGGGCCTGAGAGTTTCCAGACTAAGATGAAAGAGACATTGGAAGGCTTGGAAGGCTGTGATGCAATCATGGACGATACTATCGTCTATGGAAGAACGGAAGAAGAACATGACGAACGATTGGATGCCGTTCTGAAAAGAATAGAACAGAGTGGGCTCAGACTCAACAAAGAAAAGTGTCACATCAAGAAGACTGAGGTGAAATACTTTGGTCATATCATCAGTGCTGATGGAGTCCGGCCAGATCCAGAGAAAGTGAGAGCGATCACAGAAATGCCAACGCCCACCTCGCTCACCGAACTGAGAACGATCTGCGGCATGTTCAACTACCTGGGTAGGTTTGTACCTGGGATGGCTACTGCTATGAAACCCATCACGGATCTCATGAAGAAGAACACTGCGTGGAGTTGGGGTCCAGCTCAGCAGAAGGCATTTGCGGCTGTAAAGAAACAACTGTCGTCATCACAAGCCCTGGGATTCTACAACTCAGAGAGAAAGACTGTGGTGAGCGCTGATAGCAGTAGCTATGGCTTGGGTGCAGCACTGTTACAGTGGCATGGAGACAAGCTTGTTCCCATAGCATACGCATCCAGAACTCTGACTGATGCAGAACAGCGATACGCTCAGATAGAGAAAGAGTGCCTAGCGTCAACATGGGCGTGTGAGAAGTTCGCCAAATACCTGATTGGGCTGGACAGTTTTGTACTCGAAACCGACCATAAGCCCTTGGTTCCGCTGATGAAGAACAAAGACATTGACAAAGCCCCAGTGAGGTGCCAGAGACTACTGATCCGACTGATGCGGTTCAAGGCACAAGTTGTTCATGTGCCGGGCAAGCAGATCATCATCGCCGACGCTCTGTCCAGGAGCCCAGTGCCGCACACAGCAGAGGATGAAGAAACCGCTGAAACAATAGCCGCTTATGTTGATTCAGTGGAGTCGGGTTGGCCTGTTACCCCACAGCGCCTGGAAAAGCTTCATGCAGCAACAGTCCATGACCCAGAGCTGCAACAAGTCATGGAGTACGTGCTGAGAGGATGGCCAGTGAAACCGTCAGCCAAATTTCAAGCGTTTCACCAAGCACAGGGAGAACTGTCGCTTATCCGAGGACTGTTGGTCTACAATGGCAGAATTGTAGTTCCAAGAAGTCAGCGAGAAGAGGTGCTGAACAAACTGCATGGGACTCATCAAGGTCTTCACAAATGCCGCCAGAATGCTCAGTCATCAGTCTGGTGGCCAGGACTGAGCAGAGACCTAAAGAACCTCATTGACACGTGCAAAGAGTGCCGACAAAAGCGACCGTCACAGAAAAACGAGCCGCTACGACCAACTCCATTACCAGAACGACCATGGCAACGATTGGGAGCAGATTTGTGCACTCACCAGGGCAGAGAGTACCTGGTAGTCGTGGACTACTACTCAAGATGGCTGGAGGTACTGCCCCTCCATTCTACAACATCCGCAGTCATTATCAAGAAAATGACTCAGCTGTTCGCTACTCATGGGATTCCAGACACTCTAGTGAGTGATAACGGACCACAATTCAAATGTGCAGAATTCCGGCATTTTGCACAGGAATTTGACTTCAACCACATGACCAGCAGCCCAGGTTTCCCACAAGCAAATGGAGCGGCTGAAAGTGCAGTGAAAGTAGCAAAGACGCTACTGCACCAGCGGTCGTTTGAGATCGCTTTGATGAACTACAGGTCTACCCCTCACTCCAGCACGGGGGTTAGTCCTGCAGTTGCCCTGATGGGGAGAACGCTCAAAACCTTAATCCCCAAACTCCCAGAAAACCTGATTCCTTTCCCTGTCAAGACGCAGACATACGTCAAGCAGACCGGAAAGCTAAGGAGAGCTACAAGTTCTGTTACGACAGACGGCACAGTGCCAAGCCTCTGTCTGAACTGAAACCGGGAGACGACGTTCTGATCAAGATGGATTCCGAGAACAGCTGGAAGAATCACGGCACTATTGTCGCCGCAGATCAAGAAAACCGTACCTATCTGGTCAACTCACCAGGTGGAGTCTTGCGCCGTAATAGAAAACACCTACAACAACTCCCACCTCCGCAGGAGATCGTCATGCCAGATCTACCGCCAGCAGAAGAGTCATCAGAACCCGCTGACACCGGCGATCCAAAGGAAGTCGCTACGCCCGACAAGCGAGTTACAAGATCGTCAGCTGGGTACACAGCTTCCAAACCAGCTCGTTTCAGGGAGGAAGAAGTGTGTGCGCAGTTATTGCACAAACAATGTGTTAAAAGCAGAGCAAAGTGAAGGCGTTGAGGTTTCTCCGCCTTATGTGCGTGTGAATGTGGGTGCTTTGGTGAATATAGCATTGTGTGCACATACTGGAGTATTATTCCACGAGTGTGCTGGATTGGATTACAAATTTTCCATGGATTACTTTATATGTGTTGGATTTCATAGCCGTCAAGTTGGGTTACTAATTCACTGGTAGTGATAATTATTTGACTTGGGAGCGAGAGGATTGTAGATATAAATTAAAGTCTGTTTATTCTAAAATTTTCATTCTAAAGAGAAAATCAGTTTATAATGGAGGGACTTTTGGGTTTGTGACTGACAAATTTCTTCCTAAACAGTAATTGGAAGAAGTCGACCTTTCAGGAAATTATTACGTTAATTTGGTTAAAAGAGTTTTACTGAAATGTTGAGTTCTTCAAAGTGTTTTATTTGTTGTAGTAGTAGTAGTACTAACTGTTTGAGACAATAATACAAAACAGTACCTGGAACTACATTTATTCGTCAACAGTGCCAGGACAGTTCTCAAGATACATATTTTCGAAAGAAAAAAAAAGGGAGATGTTTGGGAATGTAATCTAAGAGAGACAACCCCTTCTTGACTGTTCCTCATTGTTCCTCCTAATTACGTCATTTCAGTCTTTGACTCAGCATGTTGTAACATGGACGTGACTTGCATTTATCAGAAGAATAAATGTTGAAATGGGAATCTACAGTGGTATGTCCTAATGTGTGAAAGTCGTCAGTCTGTCCACTTGTCTATCCTGAACACAAGTACGCCATCCTCGGATGCAGAGCCCAGCTAAAGGACAAGGGGATTGGCGTATTGACTGACAGGACCGACCAGAAGCACCAACAACTTCAGGAGGCACGAGAATCATTAAACCATGCATACTTCAAG